>JAUPFP010000035.1:2395355-2400103 GCA_036925085.1 Brachycybe producta | reverse complement strand
ATGAGCAGCTGGTAAGCAGCTGTTCACCTCAAGAAGTCGGAGACTATGATGCCAGCGACAAGAACCCGCGCATCGCCGTCACGATCAACGGAAAGAGTATACGGATGCTCGCGGACACCGGAGCTACGGGCAGCGTTATCACCATTGAACTCGCGCAGGAACACAAGTTCGAAATCGAGCCTGTGTTAATCCCACCCAACATTCAGGGTGTGGGAGGCCAAAGGATCACCGTGGTGGGGCGACTCGCCGCGACGGTCCAGCTAGGCCCCCACGCTGTGCGAGGGCACTTACTAGTGATTACCGGCCGGCACGAAGCCATCTTAGGCCGAGATCTAGGCCGGGCTCTGCACTTAGCTGTGTCCATGACAACAAACAAAGTATACGTGGAGGACGATCTCTTCGAATCCACACTCCGACAAAAATGCATCGAAGCACACATCGGATGGGCTCTGGGAGAAACTTCCGTAGAGGCCCCTGGCAAATCTGCCAGCACCTCTAAGGAAAACCTCGAAACTCCACCCCGTAAGTGACGACGAAAGCAACGGCCACCCACGCTGTCAAGAAACCAAACGCGACGAAAATGAAACAATAATTCACCAGTGTTTATTTCATGACTATGGAAATAAACACCAGCAACCATCAAATATCAACAATAGAAGAGCGGGAGGAATTTGAGAATTGTGTGTTGAGAAACAACTGAGGACAGTTGTCAAGAGGTGGGGGAGGGGATAAAAGGAACCCCCCAACGAATAAACAACCCCACAGCATCAACAACCCCTCTAAACACTCTCAAATAACTCCCAAAACTCTACAAAATTCATACAACTTTAATTTTTGAAACACTTTTAAACTTTTCAAAATGGCCGCCGATATTTACATATTGGCAACCATTTCAAACATGCAATAAACTACACCGGAACCACGTGGCCTTCACAAACAACTGTCAACCACGTGGTACACCTGGGAAAAACGCCGAAGGCCAGTCAAGGACGTTCAGAAGAAAAATCAAGAGCCATAAAAGGGTCAGCAAAAGGAAAACACCGTGCTCCCCTTTATTATGGACGGACGTCATTGACCATGATGTTGACAGTAGAGGGATAGAAAACTTCAAAGAGACAATTGCTCTGGGGGCCAGACCAATGCACTGGGACTTCGAGAAAAAAAAAAACAACAAAAACTGCTGGCCATAAACAAATAAAAAAAGGAAGAAAATCAGTTTTGAGGATTTTGTGAGAGCGGACACCTTCAATTAAAAAATAAAATTGAAGAACCTGTCACCCTCTCAATTAAGATCGAATTGTGGGACACCAACTCCTGCCCCACTTTCCCCCCCCTAAAAATAATAACAAACAGCAAGGTACATTAGTAACCTTGCTGACCTATTCTTTCCAAAAAAAAAAAAAGCATTAAGGAAAAGAAGGGGAGAAAGTTAATGGGCAATTTCACACCTCGGTGTGAAATAAAATAACGGCCCTTCTCCCTCGAGATTCCTTAGTCCTTTTGTTTATCTAAAAATAATAAACAGGACCGACTCTGATAAGAATTAGATCAACACCTCTCACATCTAATGTCGGTGGGACAACCCCCACCCCCAATAAATAAAGTCGTGAAGAAACCAATTAGAGTAAGGTGTCCTATTCTAAAAGGGGCCGGCCCTTCTAACTTTTAAAATTAAATAAGAAGAATGACCAAACTTGGTCAATTACCACTCGATTTGCTCTCTTCAAAGAAGCACTCGTTTTTGTTCATCTCTTTATGCTCGATCTTCTTCAATCATCAAATCTTCAATCTACTTCTGTGCCAAGTTCCAAATTTTAATTTCGAACTTCTTCAGTTTTGTTGTCAATCCAAAGCTTGAGTACCACCTTCAAGCCTTTGAACTCACGTGCAGTGCATCAGGCCTTCAGAACTCTTTGGACCTCTTGAAATAATAACAGAGTGATCGGGGACCGATTTCTGTTATTATTTGGAAGTAACCACCAGCAGCGGGACTTTTGAAAAAGTAAGAACTTTCTAACTCTTAAGAAATATGCCAGGTAGAGGCTCATGGAGAGGAGGCAGAATGATGTCTGCCTCTTCTAGTGAAGATGAGACGGAGAGTGGAACGGCGGGGACCGCTGAACCCCTCTCTCAATCTACCTGCCAGCTACAAAGGGCGGGCGCCGCCAGTGCGCCAGTAACGAGAAGAGAGTCGCCAAACATAATAGATAGGCGCCGCACCTCCTCCGAACCGGAGAATTTTCACCGGCGTGGGGAGAAGCGCCTAAAAGCAAGCTTCAAGCGACCTGCCAATGTCGGGCGCGAAGGGAAGCCTGCTGCTCCAAGCAGCATCGTCCCCTTCGACGTCACGACATCAAAACACTACTGGGAGGAGCGGGAAGACCGCATCGATATCAACCTCATGGCATGGGGGGTTAACCAGGCGTTCCGCGATAGCATCGCGCCTGGTCAACCCATTCCGGGTGGAGCTGAAGCAAGAGGGAAGCGTGGGGGAGGTGGATCTGTGCCCTCCCCCCTCGAAGACCTCCACTTGGAGATGCAGAGGGAGGCTGCCCTTCGCCAGGCAGCCAGAGATAAAAAGGAAGGGGAGGACAATCTGGCGTACCTCCGTGCGGTTTGCGCCCGCCTTGTCGAGCTGGGCTTACCGTGTACGGCGCAACTCCCGAAGGAGGAGCTCCTGCAAATCGAGGCCCGACTCCAAGGAGCCGCCCAAGTTACGTCATCGGCCACGTCATCACCTCCATCCTCAAACTCGCCAGCAACCCTGACAACTGGCCTCTCCACATCTCCTTCTCCACCCATAACGCCACCAGAGCCTTTCCAACACTGCTCACCGGTGCCGTCAATTACTCCGCCGCCTCCTCCTCACACACCATTATCGTCACCACCAACCTCCCGATGTGCCACGCCTCCACGCAGCGAGGCCGCCACACCAACTCCGACTCCAAAGCTACCTTCCATAGTGGTGGTTCCCCAACCTGTTCGTGTTCAGGTTCCCACTGGGGCTCGCCCCAAGGAGCCTCAACAGTCCTACAGGGGCCACCACTCTCCTCGAGACTCTCTTCAACGGCCACAACCACGTCGCTCTTCGCCACGTGGTTCCCATCTTTCGCCCCGACGCCGACCCGACGGAAGAAGTCAGCAGGAACAACGTGGTTCCTCTGGACGCGGCCCTCCGCCGCGTAATAACTTCGACCCAAGGGTCAGGCAAGACCTACAGGATCACCGAGTCCAACTGGACCGCGACCATCGCTATGAAACTCGGGGCCCTCCTACTTGGGTCCCGCGTCGCTCTCCTCCTCCGCCACCTCCGGGCCGCCCTTCTGGACAACCTACGCCTACACCTTTGATGCCGCCACCTTCCGCAGAGCGTGCCGCGTTCTTGAAAAAACAGAAGGCCATCACAAACCTTCTGCAAGACGTCATGCGACAGGCAGGTGACCCCATGGAAGCACTGGGCCGTGCACCAGGAAGTGCCAAGCCACTGGAGGCGCTGAGCAGGAAGTCGGCATCGAAGCGACTACGTCTGCGGGCCCGCGATATGGCCCGGTCCGCCTTGCGCCATGCCAGGCCTATCACGGGCGCATCAGTTTCTTTGGAACCTGCGGCTCCAACACCAGCCCGACCAGCCGCACCGCCCACTGTACCCCATGCCGGGGCTACTCTGGGGCGGTTACCGCTGGATCATCCGTTCCGTGCAGCCACCTCCGGCGAGAGGTTGCTCAACAATCGGTGGGTCACTTGGCAGCGCGAAGTGCGCTCTGCCAACACCCTTTACGTAGGACACTTCTCTTTGGAGGAAGGGTTTCCCCGTCTGGACCTCCCTCCCCGGGAGCGATATGTCGTGGGACTCTCCCGCCTAACAAGTGTCCTCATCACCATCGTCTTCCCAAGAAGACGGATTGTTGAAACCACCAGTTTCGCCGGAGATGCCATCGATGAAGCCACGGAAGCCCTTTTGGGAGCTTTCGTCAACTCCGTCTTTAGACTGCCAGCTGGACAGACGTTCCGTACCAGTCGCCACTACATTCCGGAACCGGATCCTCGCTACCGAATCGCCGTCTTATGGGACGCCGCTTGGGCTACACTGTACAACAAGCGGTCCTCCCGTAAGATTATCGGGGACCGGGACATCTTCAATATCTTCCACCGGGATCTACCTGACGACCAGGGACAATGGCTGTCTGCCGCATCCAGCTACCGATGAGGCCAGGTCCGGCGGGATTACCCCCCCATACGGTTCATGGACCCAGGATCCTCCCCACCCTCCGCAGCAGGGATAGCTGCGCGCCACATGTACTCATGTGGTTGCCACCCATCCGGGTGGCATTATCGAAAAATTTATAAAAAATAAAATACGTTGCAACTGTTCTTTTCTTTTTAGATTTCAATAGCGGCTCGCCACTCAGCGAGCATTAATTATCTTTGTTTTATGTTTTCAGCCTTTTCCAATTTTTAAGGGCGCTGACACTTCGGTGCCAGTGCCTTTCCATAACCACCTCTGTACACGGTAAGTCCTCAGCCACCCATGTCTCCCCGCTGCGTAACTTGAAAACCTTCCACCCTTGGCTGGAGTACGAGGACGTACTCCAAGCAAAGTTGGAGGGTATGTAACACCCTGTAAATCGTGATCCCGCCAAAACCATAGCCTGGGGGGTAAACAACTCTCAACCGTCCCTCCCTCCTCTCTGACTCACCTTTCTGACTCATGCCCAAGTGGCGGATTGATACGTAAAGGACCATGGTCA
>JAUPFP010000035.1:2297855-2392855 GCA_036925085.1 Brachycybe producta | reverse complement strand
AAAACAAAACAGAACCTTCTTTAAACCCATCTCAAGAAGACCTGGCCATTCTTTTTTCTGATGCCTCCTATAACTTTCAGAAGCCTCGAAAGCTTACAGGAATTGGTTTAACCTTTCCAAAGTGTAGCAAACACTTTTAGAGCCAATTCAGGAAAAAACGCTAACATTTGAATTCACCTGGCGTTTATAGTTTTGGCCGGGTTATTTTGTGACGGCTGTTATGGTTTAAGGCGACGCCATAAATGAAGTTCTCGCCGCGATTTTGAGAATTTTGTTTTTCAGGAGAAATATTTACGCGAAAAAAAATGAAAGTGTTTTAGAAACTAGAATACGTGTATAGTTAGTTAGTTATATTGCTAAAAGTTTTTCAAAATAAACTTTTTATGACATATTGAAAAAGGCGGAAATAATGTTCATTATCGAGTTATTATACATATTTTTTTTTAAATACCGCCATGAAAAAACTGAGATCGAGTGCCCACCGGAATGGCAAGTAACATGTAACGCGTAGCAACAGAAATGTGACTTGACATTTTTCAAATGTGTAACCCATTAAACATGTAAAAGTGCGGCCAGAAATCTGATACAACTCATGTTTTGCTACGTGAGTGCTACACGAATGCTGCATGCTCCATTCTGTGTTAGGTGTTACTCGTGATTTGTAGTTACTTTGAGCTTCACCATGAGACAGTCTTTTTCGCACTAATCAGACATGGTGACAGAAAGAAGAAGTTTGTCACTTTCGTGGGCGTCGAGTCAGATCACATGAGCATATAAGGTACTTGGACACTAGGGTTTAGTTTTAAAAACAATTTTAATCTTATCGTAATGTTGTTTCTAAAACATAGTTTGCTTGATGTTTTTCCGTCCAGAAACTACCGTATAAAGCCCACTAACTTAACTAATGCAAGTTAACGAGCATACAATTACTAAGTTTGTGGATATACTGTAGGTTGTCGAGCAATTATGCAGAATAACTGATTTTTTTCACTTGGCAATAAAAGTCACCCGTTTACTAAATGCAGCTGCAATGAGGTTAACAAATTAACCAATTTACCTCTAAATGTAAAAATGAGATCACAGAGTCGAGTGCGAATCGGTCGAAAGATGAGGACTACAGGTGCAAACAAGTTATGGGAATCATCTTCTAAAGTTAAACTCATAGCCCACGTGCCAAATACAATGAAATTGAATATATTTTGACTGATGTCATTCGAAATAGATTTTTGCAAAATGTAATCAAAAATTCCTTCAGAATTACTCAGGTCGGTTGTTATCTGTTCTCCAAATGGGTTTCTGTAAGCAAACACGAGTGAAAAAAAAATATTTAAATAATTAAACTACGCAAAAACAAAATTGCAAGTAATTTTTGTTACCTGTACAGCTCACACTCAAAAACGGACAATTCGTAAGACTTCAGTCCTTTTCTGAAGTTTTCCAGTTGATTACTTTTGCCATACACATACCGACAGATGGATGGCAAGTGGTGGTGCAAATATGACACATCATCTTTTAGATGCAAACTTCTTATGTAGCATAGAACACTAGCAATGACTTTCGATCTATAACTCGGATTCCCCCGCAAGAAAATCTGCTTGTAATATTTCCGTAATACTTCTTTGTGAAAGTCTGGCTCTTCGGGCACGTAATCGTTGCCCATGAGGCAAGCCAGCAATTGTAATTGTGCTACCGAAATCTTCATCTGAGCGCAAAATATGTCACGATCGTACGAAACAGATTCAAGAGTGGTCAAATCCATCTCATTAATTGAAATGAAGGAAACTGTGTTGTAGACGATGTAATCAGAATCTTGAGCTATAATTGCAAGGCATTTGTGTTTCATGGCAAATGCAGAAATAATTTGGTCACAATCATTTATGACTGAGTAAACGGGAACTTTACAGCAAAACTTTAGCGCATAGCGTATGAGGACACCCATGGATGCTGGCAGATGAAACAATGCGTTTGGAATATCCTTTTTTGATTTTATAAGATCGAACACTTGACTGATATCTTTGATGCTTTCAAGTCTTCTTTGTAACCATGTGGAGCGTTTTGATTCCGGTGTTGATCCATCAAAAAAGAAGACCAACTTCAACCCTAGGTCATGCACTGATTGCACAAAGTTTTGCAGCTTTTGTATAAACTCCAACCACTGTCCACAACAGACCCAATCCAGTCCGTTCAGCAATTTTCGTATACAGTTAAGACCGTCTATAACTAAGATAGGTTCTTTGATGTCTGGATTTTCTTGTCGAAAAGTGTACACCAAGTCTTTGAGAGACACTTTACGAATTGCATCCGGACATTGTTGCTCGAGAAACGTTTGCAGTCCTCGAACTCCCATTCTCCAGATGTGCTTTTTTGTTTCAAGTGACCTCGGCAGTCAACTCTCATATAAAGACTGCAAATGATGAACTGCAAAATATTACCTGTAAAGTTTATAAACCACTCAATACATTTCCGTGAATAAATTTGTTGACGTCGCTTATGATACGAGTCGGTGACGCGCTGTATTGCCTGAAATAACCTAATTATGTGTCCTAATTTATAAATTAATTCAAGGAGAAAGCAAGAAAGCATGAAAAAGCTAGTAGTACAAACAATAACCGTGCTGCTTATTTGTCGTTTTAGTTTCAGTTTTGTATTTCCAAACATTTATTAGTCATCAACAAATCAAGATTTTCAACATGCAATAATATAAAAAGGTATAATCCTAGAATATCGGTCTTTTGCCAATTTAAATTAAATTAGTTTCTTGGAAAGATTTTTCCAAGCTGAGTACGACGAATATGCAATTTATCTTTTGTTGGCGCTAACAAAAAAACGCGTGTAAATTGTTAAAATTTACAGGGAGGTCCAAGACGTTTTTCTAGAATATGTATGGTTGTCAGGGTAACGTTGGTTAGATTGGGTTAATTCGGCTAAATTAATCAGGCTTAAACTTGATTTCATTTTAAAATGATTAGGTTATTCCGCACCCACGTTAACATAAGAAGAAGGAAAAAAACAACATTTTAAACGGCTATAGACCGCCACGTAAATTCTAACTTTTACACGTGTTTTGTGTTTGCGAAAAGAATTTTGTATATTTGTATGCAGATCGACAATATCTTTTCAACAATCAATCGTTTATTCAAATTCGCGAGCAACCTTTGCTAACTGACCACTTTTTTGGCCCCTTTTTCGACTGCAAAATGAAGTTGGGTTCATGCTGAAACCGACCACAATTGAGACCATTTAGGTGATTGGAATGTGGTCCAAATGTGGTTTGAGTGAATTGCAAAAAAAAAAAGGTGGTTGCATTTGGCGACAGTCATATGGCCTCTTTAGCCAAGCAGACAAAATGTACCGCCAGCCGGGTGGTTCTAAAATGGTCTGTGTGGCGAGTAGGCTTGCCACCTTTCCACCTTCGTGGAGGACAGTCCTCCATTCGGAAGAACTGTCCTCCGGCCAGGACCGTCCTCCACGAAGGTAAACATGTCCTCCACGGAGGAGTGTCCTTCACAGGTGGCAAGGGTAGTGGCAAGTTAACAAACGATGTAGTTGGTGGCGGGGATCCAACACGTTCCAGCTACCGAAGTTTGAAATGCCAGTTATTGCATTTATATTTATGTTTGTGTTTTTTTTTCATAGACCGTTTTTCCATGCAGCCACAGCCCATACACCTTCGACTTCATTTTGCAGACAAAAAGTGTACCTTACGGGCGCCTCTAAATGTATACAAATGCAACACATATATACAAAATGCATACAAACTGCTACTGCAGCACACGTACAAAATGTTACTTGTATAAAGTCTACAAACTATCAACCTATTTATGCCACACGTAAATTGGTTCCCTAATAACCATATTAATCCCAATAATATGTAAATAAATCCAACACAATAAACGGTGCACAATGGAATTTTACATTCGTTTGAAGATAGACTCCATATCACTCAAAGCAGCCACCGTAATATAACCAAAAAGACCCTTTTACTCTCTTTCATATAACTAGAAGAAATATTTTATCATTGTTCTTACGAAATTCTCGCCTAGATGGCACCAAAGTCTCCACATACGTTACTAGCAAACCCTGCCTGTGCCGGTGCAACAATTTTTAAAATTCGAAAAAATGGGTCAAAAACCAAGACTATATATATACTAGTGGGGTAACCCGTCATAAATGACGGGAGCATCTAGTTTCTTTTTGTGTGACTGTCCGGTTGTCATGAAGCAATTCGCCTTGACCACTTGTGTTTTTTATAAGCACCTTAATATTGTTACAGGTATGTGAAGACAGGGAGATACAGTCGTGTGCCCCGACCCTTTATGACTGTCAGACCAAATATCAACCAATTGGAAATTGAAAAGAACGGGGCATGTGACGTCAGACCAAATAACAACCAATTCAAAATTGAAAAGAATGGGGTATGTGACATCAGACGACATAACAAAATAATTAAAAGTTGCTGGCCCTCATAAAAAGGCGGGGAAAACGACTGTATTTTACTGTCTTTACTTGCCTGTCCTTACTATTGTTTGGATTCTTGGATCGGGAGAGTGCAACATAAAGTTGACCATGAGATAAAAGCAGTTCATTTAAATTTCAATCTGATTAAGTTTTTGTCCTAAAACAATTTACCCTAAAGAAACATTTGCCCTAAAGAAACATTTGCCCTAAAAGGAGATATTGCCCTAAAGGGAGATATTGCCCTAAAGGGAGATATTGCCCTAAAGGGAGATATTGCCCTAAAGGGACATTTGCCCTAAAGGGACATTTGCCCTAAAGGGACATTTGCCCTAAAGGGACATTTGCCCTAAAGGGAGATATTGCCCTAAAGGGAGATATTGCCCTAAAGGGAGATATTGCCCTAAAGGGAGATATTGCCCTAAAGGGAGATATTGCCCTAAAGGGAGATATTGCCCTAAAGGGAGATTTGCCCTAAAGGGAGATATTGCCCTAAAGGGAGATTTGCCCTAAAGGGAGATTTGCCCTAAAGGGAGATTTGCCCTAAAGGGACATTTGCCCTAAAGGGACATTTGCCCTAAAGGGACATTTGCCCTAAAGGGACATTTGCCCTAAAGGGACATTTGCCCTAAAGGGACATTTGCCCTAAAGGGACATTTGCCCTAAAGGGACATTTGCCCTAAAGGGACATTTGCCCTAAAGGGACATTTGCCCTAAAGGGACATTTGCCCTAAAGGGACATTTGCCCTAAAGGGACATTTGCCCTAAAGGGACATTTGCCCTAAAGGGAGATTTGCCCTAAAGGGAGATTTGCCCTAAAGGGAGATTTGCCCTAAAGGGAGATTTGCCCTAAAGGGAGATTTGCCCTAAAGGGAGATTTGCCCTAAAGGGAGATTTGCCCTAAAGGGAGATTTGCCCTAAAGGGAGATTTGCCCTAAAGGGAGATTTGCCCTAAAGGGAGATTTGCCCTAAAGGGAGATTTGCCCTAAAGGGAGATATTGCCCTAAAGGGAGATATTGCCCTAAAGGGAGATATTGCCCTAAAGGGAGATATTGCCCTAAAGGGAGATATTGCCCTAAAGGGAGATATTGCCCTAAAGGGAGATATTGCCCTAAAGGGAGATATTGCCCTAAAGGGAGATATTGCCCTAAAGGGAGATATTGCCCTAAAGGGAGATATTGCCCTAAAGGGAGATATTGCCCTAAAGGGAGATATTGCCCTAAAGGGACATTTGCCCTAAAGGGACATTTGCCCTAAAGGGACATTTGCCCTAAAGGGACATTTGCCCTAAAGGGACATTTGCCCTAAAGGGACATTTGCCCTAAAGGGACATTTGCCCTAAAGGGACATTTGCCCTAAAGGGACATTTGCCCTAAAGGGACATTTGCCCTAAAGGGACATTTGCCCTAAAGGGACATTTGCCCTAAAGGGACATTTGCCCTAAAGGGACATTTGCCCTAAAGGGACATTGCCCTAAAGGGACATTTGCCCTAAAGGGACATTTGCCCTAAAGGGACATTTGCCCTAAAGGGACATTTGCCCTAAAGGGACATTTGCCCTAAAGGGACATTTGCCCTAAAGGGACATTTGCCCTAAAAAAACATTTGCCCTAAAGAGATGTTCTCCTAATGAGTAGTCTAAATATACAGTAATTGGTTTTATGGCATATGTTCCTTGAGGGCAAATAGTTTTAGGGTAAATGGTTTTAGGGCAAGTGTTCCTTGAGGGCAAATGGTTTTAGGGCAAATGGTTTTAGGGCAAATGGTTTTAGGGCAAATGGTTTTAGGGCAAATGGTTTTAGGGCAAATGGTTTTAGGGCAAATGGTTTTAGGGCAAATGGTTTTAGGGCAAATGGTTTTAGGGCAAATGGTTTTAGGGCAAATGGTTTCAGGGCAAATAGTTTTAGGGCAAATAGTTTTAGGGCAAATGGTTTTAGGGCAAATGGTTTCAGGGCAAATGGTTTTAGGGCAAATGTTCTATTAGGGTTAATTGTTTTTATGGCACAATTGCCTGTGATAAACTGTAGTTTAATTTTGCTACTATTATCCCCTCTCCTTTTTATATTTGAAATAGAAAATGTGTTTTTCATTTTCTCTGGTGTGCGCATGCGCGTCGTTTTTTTTTTTTTTACTAATTTCATTTCAATTTCAGTCACCCCCTCCCACTTTTCCTCCCTCCACGTTTCTCTCTCGCCCCCCCCCTTCTGCACTTTCCATCCAACCTTTCCCCCCTCTCCAATTTAATATCATGGGGTTCTTGGATGGGAAGGGTGCAACATATAGTTGACCTTGAGAAAAAAAAAATCTGTTCATTTCTTCATTTATTTAAATTTATATAGACAGAGTTGTACTGAAATCAAAAGTCCTCATAAGATATTGAGTTTTGGATAGAACAATTTGGGTTGACCTTTTTCTAATGAAATCTTATCAAACTTTTCACTTCTAGAGTTTGAACCGAAAGGTAATATAACAGTAGGCCTTGTGATACTTTCAAGTGAAACCATTTCATTCCCTTGCAGTTGCACTTGTGACAAAGATTTTGAGAAATAATTGTTGATAAACTAGGACAGACATTCCATAGTGAACTTGTTTGTACCCAGCTTTAAAAACAAGGCTTGCAAGCTCTCTGGAACGCACTCAACGGTTCATCACTTTCTGTTTGCGTTGCACTTTAGTACGTCATCTTATTTGACTTTAGGCTTATGGCTGCAACTTTAAACGAAATGAATTCCAATTTTGATGCAGACATTATTGCGTTACCATTTTGGACACTGCTGTGCTTCAAGTGTCGGAATCTGATATGAGTCTTATTCAGTTCAATTCAATACAACTCAGTACACTTGCAATCAGCTTAAAAGCCATGTGGCAGTGGGGATTGCTCCCAATCACAAATGATTGTCATTCAGGTAAAACAAGACATCATTGTTAAATTGAAATCATCCTAAGAAAGAATTATCAACTGTAAGAGAATTCCATAGTCTAATAACATTCGGGAAACAAGACCAAAAATATGCATCAATTCTACCCATTAATTCTTTTTAAGTCTTTGAGTGCCCGTGTCTTCCCTTTCGAGGATGTGTATTCAATAAGTCATTAAGTAGGGCAATATTATTATCTGCCAGTAAATATCTGAAAAGGGCAAGGATTTGGTCATTCCTTCTGCCTGCTAATGATTCCCATTTTAGTTCCTGAAGCATGGAAGATACGCTGTCAGTATACACGTATCTTCCTGTCACAAATCTTGCAGCCCTATGCTGTACCATTTCTATGGGCTCCAAGTTGGGAAACAATATTCTAATATAGGTCTGACTAAGGTAAAATAACAGACCTCTTTTACATTTTCTTTTTAATGTACATTGGATATGTCTTTTGCTAATTTTTTGTTTGAAAATGCTTTCTCCCAATTAGTACTGTTTTCAACACGTGGAGACAACACTCTATCTTTCATTTTTTGTGATGTTGATAATGTTGTTTGTAACGTCTATGGGGATGAACCTTTTTGTCTGAGTGACAATCCCCCTCATTTAGCTGTCTGCTTTGCTATTCCCAGTTTTGGTCCAGTTGAAGCACACCCTGTACCTAGGCGGATATTAAACAACCATGCCCTAGCACAGATTAAACATCATCTCCATTCAATAATCTGGCCCAATGCAAACCAATGTTTTGACATTGAAACAATCTGGGTAGAATTTCAGTCCATTGTTCTCAGTGCAGTAAATAAATATGCCCCAATTGTTTCTACTAGACGAGTGTCTTATGTTCCACGCTGTACTCGTAAGGATTTCAACCATAAATTGATGTGTTGGAGAAACTGGAAGAATACCAATGACCCCATAGCTCTGACTCTATATAAGCAATCAGTCTCTTACTATCGTCAAGTAGTTAGAGATAATGCTGCCAGACTTGAAATTGGTGCAGTTAGTAGTCGTGATAATACTACCTTTTTTAAGTTCTTTGCAATCACGCAAAAATTCCAAACTTGGTTTTAGAAAGTGGGGTAGTTAGTTCTTCAGAAACAGAACAGGCAGAATTCTTAAACCTTGAATCTGCTAACTCATACTCACAAAATAACCGTATACCAAATGACTGTACTAATCCACTTTATACCGATCTTGGAGCACTTTCTTCCTTTAATGTGCACACTATTTATGAATTGCTTAATAATATACGTCCGAATTGCACTCCTGGGCCTGATGGAATTCCTGCCAGGGTATTACATTGTGTGGCAGAGCTTGCCAGCCCAATTTGTGATCTATTTAAGTTATCTTTACTATCGGGCAGTTTATCTTCCGACTGGAAATTGGCCATAGTACGTCCTGTCTTTAAAAAAGGTGATCGTACACTGCCGAAGAACTATAGGCCAATATCGTTCACAAGTATTATATGTAAGCTAATGGAAAGGATAATTGGGGAATATTTATTAAATCATATGAAAAAGTATGCTTTCCTTCCCACTCGTTCTTCAACGATACAACTTCTTGACTGTCTACTAGAAATTGTGGACTGCATAGATAAAAAGAAGTCTGCAACTGTGGCTTTACATCCGCATTTAACAGAGTTGATCATGGTCTTCTCATGGCCAAGCTTGCTAGATATGGTATAGCAAACCCTGTCAATGGATGGATACAGGTTTTTCTGACTAACCGCTTCCAGTCAGTTCAAGTGGGATCAACCCTCTCGTGCGTTAACTCAGTTGGTAGTGGGGTAATTCAGGGTAGCGTATTGGGACCAATCCTATTTGGTATATTTATTAATGATATGGCACAAAACAATCTCTGTAAGACCCTGCTTTATGCCGATGATGTTAAATGTGTATCCAGTTGTTCGGAGAAACTGCAAGGAACCCTATCTAACATATCAGATTGGGCAGATACTAATGGCATGTCTCTTTCAATTGGCAAGTGTATGGTGCTGGACTTTAATACTAAAGGGCTGGCGTCAAGTCTATCTTGTATGGGCAGTGACATTAAATTGGTTCCTGAAGACCGAGACCTGGGTGTCTTATTTAATAATAAGTTAAATTTCTCATCACATTGTAACGTAATGTGTTCCAAAGGCCATCAAAGGGTAGGCATATTATTTAAAGTATTGCCCAATAGCCCAATTACTGTATTAGTCATGGCCTTTAAGGCATTTGTAATCCCAATCCTGAGTTAGGCCTCTTCAGTGTGGTTCCCATATCTGATACGAGATATTGACGCAATAGAGGCAGTTCAGCGTAGATTTACTAAACGACTGAAAGGCTTGTCTAAAATGTCGTATATACAACAATTACATTCCCTTGGAATAATTACTCTTGAACTCAGACGCCTCCATACTGACTTAGTATTGTTACACAAAATATTGGCTAAGGATGTTTTTTTCCCTCAGAGTGGGAGTCTTTCCTAATATTTTCTCCAACAATTACTAGGTCCCACTCAAAGCGTATTATGTCACCTGTAGCTCGCATTAATTATAAACAACACTGTTTTTTAATAGGGTCATCCCTATTTGGAATTCACTCCCACAATATGTAGTGGACTCTTCATCATCAGCTAGCTTTTATGCTAATGTTAAGATATTGGATCTAGCTTGTTGGTTGCGTGTACAAGCTGCAAGAGGAAATTAAAAAAAAATGTATCGATAATGAAATGATTATTTTCACCTTTTTGTATATCCCTATGTATTTGTGTTTGTTATTTTATTTTGTCTTTTATATTGACCAGGGTTAGACGTAAGTGTTGCTGTAATGTACAACCTGTAAAACCCTAGTAAAATATTATTATATTATTATTATTGGAGCTAAAAACGCAACCTGTGGTTAGTTTTACTGACTGCATTGATTATGTGTTCTTTCCAAAGCATGTCGTTTGTTAAGGTTAAGCCAAGATACTTGAATTTATCAACATGGGTTAGCTAACATCCCCCATTGTGTAAGCTACCCTACAAGGTTCCCGCTTTCGAGAGACTAGCATAACGTTTCATTTAGTCAAATTTATTTGTAGATGCCATGAAGAGCACCACTCTTCAACACTGATAAGGTCCTTTTGGAGGATTTCAATGCCTCAATGCCCCTAATCCTTCTGTACACAACAGCATCATCAGCAAATAAACGCATCATACTGCTGCACCTTATAACTGCGATGAATTTCAATTCAGAAGTAAACTTACCGCATCTACAGTTTAGATGTGTTACGCAAGCCGTGAGTGCCTTCTCGAAAAGAAATGAGATTTTAAACAAAATGATTGCAATTTTTGCAACAATTGCACTTGCGACATACTGTTTTTTTTTTTTCGAAACAACCAATTTTCTGCTTGGTGTCTAACGACCAACTATATTTATAACGCATGAAACATGAAAGCAAAATTTGCAATGCAGCGGGTGGTGACACTACCAACACGCAAAGTACTAGAACACTAATTGGTTTATGAACTATATGCTTATTGTCAGATTTGTGTTGAATATCACAGCTTTGTTTAAGAGCTAGGACAGCGGCTAGTTTATGAAACACCTTGGCTTTGTGTGGTGTTTGCGGCAGCCCCGCAGGTGACCCTCGTATTGTGTCCAGTCCATCCTCTATCTGGTGGCAGAGGCGTAGCTACGGGAGCAAGAGGACACATGTCCCCGGGCGCCACAATGAGCGGCAAAACACGCTAAAATTGACCCACAAAACTAGCCATAACAACAATTTCAGTTTAATATTGTTTAATATATACAGTTTTTATAATAAGAGAGGGGTTATAGTTTTGATTTAAAAAAAATACGAAATAGTCAAAAGGTGGGGGCCCCACGCCCCACCAGAGTGGGGCGTGGGTCATTTGTCCCCTCTTTTTCGGCTCTTGGTGGGCCTGAGTTTATGACCAGTTATATCAATTTTCAATTCTATTTCATTTCTAAATTAAAATTAGTTAAAACGGACTTTCATTTTTGTTTGTCAATTGAAAGTTGTTCATATTTCTGTGACACCCTGTAGAAACAGAAGGTGAAACACTCAAGCCAAAATTCAGTCTTGACAGTATGGCACCCCTTGGTGCACAGCTGTTCAGACTTGGGTGGCCCGAATTCTAGAGAATTCGTGGAACCAAGTCCGACCGTGAGAAAATTGGGAATAAGTCCCAAAGATATTTCTCCATTATGATTTAGTATCCCCGGCCCAGGGCAATGATTGGCCCAGTTGGTCAATCATTAAGCCCTGAGGTGACAGTTGCCCCTCCCAGGAGACCGGACCAGTGAGCTTGAGTCTTGAGTGTGAGGACAGTCAGAGTTTAGACACTGAGTAAGACAGTCAGAGTTTTAGAGTTGAAACAAGTAAGTCTTGTTTTAGAGGCAGTCTTGAGAATTCAAGAAGTACACTTGAACCAGAGTACAGAGTTCAAGAAGGAATAAGTTCTGACTTAGAGTGAAAACTATAATGTAAAGAGTGTTAACAATAATGTAACAAAGAGTTAGTAAAGAGACATATTATTATACATAAACCTGCGTACGTGTTGTGTATTTGAACTATATTGGGTTTCTGTACTCCTAAAATAGAGGAGTATCCAGCAGAAGGCACTCAGACACAGCCTGAGTCCCTCTGCCTGGAGCCTCCAGCAACTCAACGAAAAGGACTAGAGTAACTTCGGCATCGTCACGCCCTATATCCAAAAATCCCTAGAAAAGACGGTCTTTTTGTGGGCCGTACCAGGCAAGGCAAGTAAATGTCGCGCCCGGTGAACCCAACCCCCAGAGGTACAACAGTAGAGGCTGGCCCGCAGCAGTCGACAACAGAGTCGACCCCGGCACCACCGATTCATCAGAGGGAACAACGTCAACAACGAAGTTCATCGCGAGTCGGCGGCGCCAAAGGGCCAGTCACGTCACATTTCCTAGCAATATTTTTTTTTCTTCCTTTTTTTCAAAATTTAATATAAAAATTTATTTTTAAAGTTATCATTGTGAAAATACATTGTTTTTTATTCTTTTAAATATCACTTTTAGAAATCGTTTGATCGAAAAGAGAAATCGTTAATTTGTACAATTTTTTGAGTGAATTGATTTTCATTTAGTTGGATAACGGCGACATCCGCGTACGCATTTTTTTTACATATGCAAAGCTATGGACCAACCTTATGTATTAAGTAGGGATGGGACATTCGAAAAACTCGAATCTTTGCGCTTTTTTAGTTTTTCGAATCTTTCGAATCCTAACCTAAAAAAAGTTAAAAACTTAGGTAAAATTAGTTTTAACTCCATTGACGTCCAATAAAAGCGTTCACTAACAAAAAACGGTGATTGTTGCAATTTCGGTAGTATCCGGATCACCAATATCACCTTGTGACAACCCTGAGTGCCACACTGTTTTTTTATTATTGGGGACTTAGCGAAATTTCGTACGAAATAAATTTATTTACGAAATCCATTATTTTGACGTCATTTCCGGCTGATTTCGTTATATTTAACAAGATTAATTGGTGAAATTTTATTTATGATGTCAAAGTAATGGATTTCGTAAATAAATTTATTTTGTACGAAATTTCGCTAAGTCCCTATTAATAATTTAATATTTAATATTATTCCATTCATTTGTATCTTCTTAATGAATAATATAGGATTTTTATATGAAGGATTCGGGAGATTGAAGAAAATTTAGGATTCGTCCCACCTCTAGTATTAAGTAACCTTGATTAGACTATTTAGGGGGTTAGTTTGAAAGTGAGTGAGGAGGAAGAAGGTGATGGGAAAAGAAGAAAGGCGCCACATAACGCCAAACAGTATGTTGCACCCTCTTTCCATACAAAATATACGTTGTTTTTCAGTTTTCATTTATTTAAAAAACATTGGTAAATTCAAAATTAGCATCTTATCTGATTTAAAACACGCTCAAAATGTGAAGTGCAAAAAAGGTGTAATTTTTTTTTGTTCTTTGAGATTCTCTCTCTTTCTCTCAGAAGGGTCAATGAACTATTTCTAAGTTGAATTAGTTGATGTATAGACGTCTCATTTCATTGGTTCAAACATATTTAGGTGTACAAAACTAAAATGACACGCATCTTGTCATTCTCACGTTGAACTTGGATGAGGAATTTTTTTTTTTTTTTTGAGTGGGAATACATAATATGTCCAAGTAAAAAGTGTAACCTACAAGAAAAGGAGGAGGAGGACACAAAAACATCTTTTTAGGCTTAACGTAATATTTTTTTGCCTTTTTCGGTAATAATGAACAAACAAGAAAAGTTCTGATAAAAGTTTAGTTTAGCATACTTTCTCAAGAACTTTAGTGTAACAATGTAGAGCTCTTGTTACAGGCCGCAGGTCTTAACTCTCTTAGTTAGAGCGGATACCGCTGTTCACTGAGTGTTAATACAACCTGAGTCCTAATGGTGCCGGGGTCGCTCTTTTTGGTATTCCTTTCGCTCGACGATGCTGGAAAGGAATCAAGTAGATAGGCGAGAATAATGCAGATTGTCGGTTACTTATTTATTGCAAACAATCATTTAGATTACAATAAACACAGAAGAGTTACAGGGTCTGGCATGCTTAGCCAATGGACCATTAAATGAGTTTGATTGACTTCATAGTTTCGATATCAGAGAATGAACCCCGAGTCTGTGTGCACCTAGACAGGTGCACCCATGTCCTAGGGACTGTGCTTCGATGGGTATTCATCCACCGATACCAGAACCAGGATGTGACTTGAAAGTTAGGGTTCTCTGAGTGTAAGGAAAGGGGCGGAAACGTGGCACTTGGGGTGCGAGTGACACGAAGGCTATGGTAACACATAAAATTCGAAATACAGGGTGTTACACATGCATGAAAACAAATATATTTAAGTAAAATAATTAAAAGAGAATGTAAATGAAGTCCTATATTAGAATTTTGTTCCCCAATTTGGAGCCCATTTAGAAGTAACTTAAAGCACAAAATAGAAATGGTACAGCATATAGGGCTGCAAGATTTGTGAAAGGAAAATACGTGTATACTGACAGTGTATCTTGTTGGAACTAAAATGGGAATTATTAGCAGGCCGAAGAAATGACCAAAGCTTTGCCCGTTTTGGACGTTTACTGGCAGATGATAATATTGCCCTACTTAATGACTTCTTGAATTCAAAGACTTTAAAAGATGCATGCATATATTTTTGGTCTTTTTTTCTCGAATGTTTTTAGACTATGGAATTTTCTTCCAGTTGATAGTTCTTTGTGAGGACGATTTCAATTTAACAATGATGTCTTGTTTTACCTGAATGACAATCATTTGTGATCGGGAGCAATCCCCCAAAGCAAAACAAAAGGAGAGATCTCGAGAAACTAAAAAAAATTAAGCGTGCATTAATTATTTCATCAAATTAGTCGATTGTTCCGACCGATCCTCGCGGTCAACAAATTAGGAGGACTTGAGAATGGTGATTTCATGTTTGCTGTAATCAATTTGTTAGAATGTTACAAAACTAAAGATACTATCCATGGGGCTGTTTATATGGGACTGCATATTGTATATGGATGTCCTCCTATGCAATAAGGTTAAAAAAATCAGTGAGTGCCTTACGATGTGGTACATCCACTGATACTATTAAATCACTCCAGTGTAACCGGTATCACCCTAGTGATCGTTTTAGTAGGCTGACCATATTTCTGAGAGTCACAGTATGGACAGCACACACACCCATGCAGCAAGGTTGCCTCAAAGCATGAAAATAAACAACTTTCCGGGCTTTTTGGAATATGTCGAATGTAATACGTACGAACCGATGGTACGATACGGACACGACCCAAAAAGTACAAACTGTCCGTACGAAATACGGACGTATGGAAAACTTAATTTTAGTGATTAATTTTGGCAATAAAAAAAAATTAGAAAAAAAAAATGCTCACTATTTATTTCAGGTGAAAATATGTTGCTCAATTCTCCTCTCCAGTCACCTCTTGAAAATGTAGACCTATTTCATAAAATGTAAATACCTCTCACTCCTAATCCAGTGTTAATTATTATTGTAATAATTTGTTGTCCCATTTCACACGTTATGGATTATGGACTCTTCATTTGTAATGTTGTGATACGCATGAAGTAGTATATTTATTAATATTAAAAAAAATAATCAAATTGTTATAGACAATTTTTACCAACTTATTAAGCATTTTGTATATTTAGATTACAAATTGCATCTTCACAATTAAACATTTCATTTAAAAAATAAAAACCTATCAAAGTATGTTCAAGGTTATAAAATTTGCCATTTAATTTTAAGACAAATGATGATATACGTATTTTAACTAACTCGTTAATTTCAGCATGTTCATTAATTTTTTTAAAAAAAAAATTGTTATATTTTGCACATATGATTGAATCATTTGAATAAAATATTTTTAGTGTTTTTTTAGCAAGGAATATATTTTTTTAAAAAAAAAAACATTGCCTTAAAAAGTAAGTTAAAACTATCCAAGACGACGAGGAGGAGGAGGAGGAAGATGGGGATTTTTTATCATTTGAAAGCCGTTCCTTTTGAGTTCATCGTCCTCACTTATAATAAGACGCCCACCTCCAGTTTTTTTTTATTTTCTTATACCGGTAACTGGTTCATAAAGGTAACAAAAAATAAAGTTAACCATGTCTAATAAAGCATATTGTACATAAAGAGAAATTTGATTTCTTAAAAATTATCCAAGGTCACGGTTAGGATGGTCCGGGTCGGGTCGGCATTGCTGCTAGGCCTATTATTATTATTATTATTATTATTATTATTATTATTATTATTATTATTATTATTATTATGAAAAATTACATGGATTTAAAAAAATGAGTTTTCATTTTTCTCTTTAGGAATACAACTTTCATTCTGAATTTGAAAATGTTGAAAACAAAATGACAAATAGTTTTTCTTTGGTCATGCATGGTTCTAATTTATATATTTTTGAAAAGATTCTCACTCTAATAAGTGTTAAAGGCCATCCTGCCATTTGGCTAGAGGCCTATTATATATCAGCTCTCCGTTCTCAGAATGGAGTACACAGTATGTCACACTGTCACAATATGTTGTGCTATGTCACCATAAGTCTCAAAGTACACAATATGTCCCATTTGATTAAACTAGTCTAGTTAGTTGGTCCGATTTCTTCAGTCGGATACTCAAATACTGCTGCAATGGCAAACCGCCACAACTCAGAGCTTAACCGGCTGTCTTCCATGACCTCCTCTGCCTCAAATGGCCACTTGTGTCCACTCGCTATTGTCACGTATGCCAGTCTTCCAAGTACTGTTAACCCTATGTGGAAGTGCACACTCACACAAGATGTGGGGTAGCGTGTCCGGCCCAGCTCTGCACCTCTCACTATGATTCAGTTGCAACAACTTAGCATTAAAGTTCAAAGCATGCCATCAATGATCAAGTGACGAAAGTTGTGTTCACTAGTTGATGTTTTTTTTGTTGAGATTTATTTTTATACTGCCTGGCATTGACAATGAATGCAATTTGCGTGCAGCAGCACTTTATATCCCAATTGCATTGAATCATATGTTTTGTTGTACTCTTTGTTTTTTGTGTTAAAAGTACTGATAGATCTTTTCATTTGAAATAATAAATCAGATATGAACTGAAAAAAGTTCAAGCAAAATGTTAGGTAAAAAAAATCCGGACTTTCAATGAGGATTTTCAATTCGTACTTTTCAGTAGTATCATCAGGGCCGTATAGAACCAGCTCGGATCCAGAGTTAAATTATCATCTCGGACGCCTTAGCACTGAATCTCTACTGTCTGTTTTAGGCAGTTATCTACTTCGTTTTTATTAAAAAAAAAATACAATTATAAATGTACGATTAAAATAAAATTTTGTATTTAACATGAAAAATTTTTATTTCCCCACGGCATGAATGAACGGTAAACAAATTTAAATTAAAAAATTAAAAAAAAAAAAATTCGGAAAAGTTTTCAATCAATTTTAAAAATTTTCCTGGGCCCATCAGGCAAGTTCGGCCCGGGGGAAAATCCCCACGCCCATGTCAGGTCTGAGTATCGGGTATTTATTCGATCGAAGTTTAGAAATCGCTACTTACTTTTCTGTATTAATTAATTTCTGAATTAATTTCAATTGCCAATGTGTTAATATTCTTGCAAGACTTTGTGATTTCTTGAAACACCGCCTTACAGAAAATGCTGAACTTCGTTATTTTACAAGAAAATTAGCCAGAGTGATCGCTGTTTAAATGCGGCTTTATTCAAGATTGGCATTGGCCTTCGTGGCTGCTTGCAAAGTAATTTTTAAAATTCAAGTAAGAGCCAACAAATCAACTGTTATGCTGTGACGCAGTCCTTGCTTTTCTATCTAGCATGCAGGTTAGCAGTTGAACACGTTGCAAGATTTTAACTTGGCTAACTGGTTGCAAGTGTTTTGAGTTGTGCTTGCTAGTCGATGCATTTAGTCACAGTGGGACACTGGCTTAAAGTAGCTTCCTTAAGTAGATTCCTAGCTGTCATATTGAAAACGTGTGACCTATCTGATTACAAATAATTACCAATTTAATATTTTAAAACACTTCGCACATAATCAACTTTTTTTTTCCTTTCAACAAGAAAGTTGTGGATTGCCTCAGTGCACAGTAAAGCAACCAAGCATTCAGAATCGCCTCTCTGGTGATTGTCATGCATTCATCACTGAATGCTAGGTTGCTTTTACTCATGACATATACCCAATAAATTCTTGAGATTTGTTGCTAAATATAAATTTAGTTGTTATTACTGGAGGCAGCAGCCATAGCTGCTGTTCGAGGCGTTTAAGTTACTTCACGTTGCTCATTTTTACTTCTCTATTTTTTAATACAAATGCTCGTAAGCCAAATTATTAGTGAATTTATCCAATCGCAATAATTCTAAGTTCTGGTTACTAAATGCAAACTAGCTTTTTTTCCAATTGAATTGAACTAGAGGCAGCGTTGTTGAACAAGACTACAAGGGCACCCATATTTGAAAATAGTAAGCATATGAATTAGGTAATTTTTTTGTAAATTGGAATTGAACATAGGAGAATGAAACACTAATATTATAAACTGTGTAAAACCAAAAAAAAAAAACTAATTTACGGTAAGTTACGTAGTTACTCAAGTCCGTGACATAACGCGACTTCCAGGCAGCATTTGAACTGAACTGGGCCTAGGTTTG
Source organism: Brachycybe producta (assembly GCA_036925085.1). Lineage (NCBI taxonomy): Eukaryota > Metazoa > Arthropoda > Diplopoda > Playtdesmida > Andrognathidae > Brachycybe > Brachycybe producta. The sequence goes on along the minus strand of JAUPFP010000035.1, from coordinate 2,374,293 downwards.
TTGCACTGATAGGAATAATGTAGGGAACTGTCGACACTTTCCAACAGCAACACTTTAAGCTGCCATTTATGAGTGAAATAGGATGCATTACCTATGATGAATTTTAATTAAGTGTTCAGTTCTAATAACTGCTAGCAATTTGTCTGTTGCTTCTATAATTTTTGTTGTACAAAGTTATCTTACTACGACAGTATGACTATCATTTATTTCAAACTAACTGCACTAGGTTTTCAAATGCATTTTAATTGATTTACTGTATTACAGCAAAAAATGCGCACTGTAGTTATTCTGAATCGCACCCACAATCACAGGCATTTAGAAATCGGGACGAAGACAAGTTGGCTCCGCTCTTTTTATGACGACCGGCAACTTCTAATTGGTTTGTGGTGTGGTTCGACATTGAAAAGTTCGGTGCATGTGACGTCAGACTACATAACCAACCAATTAGAAGTTGTGTTCGTTATAAAAAGGGCGAAACCAACTTGTGTTCGTCCCGATTTCTAAATGCCTGTCCCACAATCACCTTGTCACTCATTTTTGTCAAACACATAGCCTCATCTTCAATACTTGTTGCTTGATTTATTTTAAAACTAATTAATTTTTATAGATGTGTTTCTTGTTATTATAAATAAATAAGTCATTCATTTGAAATTTACTTTAAACATATAATGAAAATAAATTGAAAAAGACTGACTTTGCAAAATATATTTAGCTTCCTATATCTATTCACTTTCTTCTCCTAATGAATAGGTTTCCCCCATTTAACAATTGTTTAGCTTAATATGCATTATGAATGCTTTAATTCTTTGAGTGTTGTTAACCTTGATCTTCGTGATCACTCGACCACTCCAAATAGGAAATAACAGTTCAGTTAAAGGCTCCGAGGCTGTTTTATTCTCAAGGAAGTCGACCGAACTTTCACTATTCAAAAGAGAGAAGAAAAAAAAAGTTAACTTATGTAAAGGTGAAGTAGAATGGCAACAAGTTTCACTCTTGTTGTGTCTAGCTTAGAAGGTAGTCACAAAGTTTAAGGTTAAGACATACTCGGATCTTTCTGAAACTCAAGACTCATCTAAATGTTTAAATGGATTTTCATGTATTGAGAGAGAGAGATTGTTGAAAATATATAATTGATGCTACAATTTCAAATGAAATTTTACGTAAGATTTGTTTAAAAATAGCATCAAATGAAATATTACTGTAATTTTACGCAAATTAGGAGGATATTAAATCATGGTGAGTATGTTTGAAACATTTATTAATTAATTAACATAATATACAAAATGTCGCAAAACCAACCCCCTTCCCCAGTCTATTATTAAAAAAAACTTGGGTAGATCAATTAATTGTTTAAAATTGAATATCACAAAATAGAATAAAAAGCTACAGATTTAATAACATATTTGATAACAACAATACAAAAATGAAAGAAATTAGTTTTTAATTAAACAAGTTATTGAATTTTTTTTTTAAATAATTTATTTTTTTTAAATAACTTATTTTTTTAAAAAATAGCTTATTTTTTTAAAAAAAATCGTTTCTATTAGAAACAAATTACAATTTAGACATCAGTTTTTAAAATTTAGTAATTTTTTTATTGTTTACTAATTTTTTTTAAATTTTCCTGCAACTTTAGTTTTGATATATTGTTAATAACCAGAAGAAGTTTTTTAAATGGTTAACATTTATAATTTTAGAAGATATTTAATTTTAACCGATTTTGCAGCACCAGATTTTTTTGTTTGGTAATACGTTGATGTGTTCGTTTTACTACATGTTACTTATTAAGTGGAATTAATAATATAATAAAATTTATTAATTCTATTGTTTTGAAAAATAAATGAAGGTGTAAACTATTCATTTGATTGATTTTACATTTTATTTATTCTTTAATAAGTGTGTATTGGTTATCTTTATTAAGTCTGATGAGCTGAAAGATTAATACACTCGTCTTATATGTGATGTTTGTATTAGCTACCATTGTTTGTTTTTTTACTGTTAACTAGTGGGGTAATCAGTCATAAATGACGGGAGCAAAATTCACAGGCAATTGTGCCCAGCATTAGAATTTCTTTTCCTCCGCCCTTTTATGACGTCAGACCAAGTAACAAACCAATTAGAAATTGATGACGTTCATAAAAGGGCTGAGCAAAAGAAATTCGAATGCTGGGCACAATTGAAAGAGAAAATGAATTTTCATTTTCTCTGGTGTGCGCATGCGCGTCGTTTGTACCTTTTTTACTCCTTTCATTTCAATTTCAGTCACCCCTCCCACTTTTCCCCCTCTACGTTTCTCTCTCTCTCTCTCCCCCTTCTACACTTTCCAACCTTTTCCCCTCTCCAATTTAATATCATGGGGTTCTTGGATGGGGAGTGTGAAACATATAGTTGACCTTGAGAAAAAAGCGGTTCGTTTATTCATTTAAATTTATATAAATTCCGACGTGCTTCAAGGTTTTTGTCCTTGTTTGTACAGCGTTAGATCACAGAGACACACACACACACATACACAGACGGTGCTTAATATATATATATATATATATATATATATATATATATATATATATATATATATATATATATATATATATATATATATATATAATTGTTATATACAGCTTATGTTTTTGTGTTGGTTCTCTCGTGTTTATTATGTCACAGTCAAGGTGAAAAATTGGGCATTCTACACCAGACCACCGGTACTGTGGGGTACATCTGCACATTTATTATCATTTCACCCTTTTAGACAAGGTGCAGAATGCCATCAACAGGGCAATCTAGAACAGTGGTTCCCGAACTTTTTTTTGTTACTCATAGCACAGTAGTTTTTGCCTGGAGAAACTGCGGCCCACCAAGAAAAACTCATGGCCCACTTAGGGCGCCATAGTACACCCTTTAGAAAACATTAGGTTTAGTGTATGAGTAATAGGAGAGTTTTGTTGAGTTTACTTTTTCTGATAAAGTTAAAATTAATCTGAACATATTAAATTATATTAACACATTCAATATAACATCCAACAACATTTTGCGGCACACATAGCAAAACTCATGGCACACTAGTCACTAGTGTACCAAGGCACATCCTTTGGGAACCACTCACACTGATCTAGGATCTAGATAATGATTTAATGACATTGTTATTTATTTTTTTAGACATTGAAAATACTGCTTAAAACGCTAGCATTTTTTTTAGAGATTTGCTACTAAAGATTTTGCAGATTTTGCAATCGGTAAAAAAAAACCTAATATTTCACTGTAACATAAAACCCACTTATTATCTAACAGTTTACTGACATCAAACGCGAAGAGAACTTTGAATACTGTGGATTTTAACAATTGAAAGTTTATTTTTTTTAAATAGGTAAGTAAATGAATCCCAAATAATTAATATATTTAATGACTAATGATTTTAAAGACCAAATGTTTTGTTTTTGAATGTTATTAACCCTTTTTTATTTTTTATTCAACTTGAAGTGGAAAAAAAACAAAAATAAAGAATGAAAAAAATTACCTTAAAAAGTTTTTTTTTAATATTTTTTTATTAAAAAACAACTTTTTAATTTATTTTTTTTTTTTTCATTTTTAGAAAAATAGTTATTCATTCACTAATGGAGTATCTAACTTAGACTTTCAGTTTCTTTTTGTGTTGCTTCTGAAATGCCGAATAACCGGAGTTTTATTTCATTGCTTTTTTTTTCTTTCTTTCTTTCTTTGCACATTTTAATGACTTCTTATAAAACATCTTAACGGTTTATAAGTAACGGACGTTTATCTTAGTTTTCTTCAGCCAAAGGCCAAATATCAAATGAAGATAGCATTTCAAATTCATGATTTGGAATGTAGTTTGAGAACACAAATTAGCATGCTTGTATGAGTAAAAAAAAGACTAGTTTTTCATAATTTCCGAGTTGTGACAGTCTTATTGTATTAAAGTAATTATAGACTAAAACACAGATCTCTTTTTAGTCACCTGCAATTAAAAAATAAATTAATAACCTTTTATTAATATATTTACGGTTGTATTTTAATTGTAGAAGTGTGGGAGCTTTTCTTTGCTTTCAATTTTTTTTTTCTGCAAAGTTCAATGACCTCCTTGAGTATAAGAGGAATGAATATATTTGAATCACTTTTTTTAAGCCTTCTTTGGTTTTCTTTTTATTAAGCTTTCTTCTTGTTTTTCACTGTCATGATTCATGGATTTAAATACCTATTCATGAAAATCAAGTTGCACGCATTCTGAAGTTGAGTTTTGTGTGAAAAGTAAAAAGGCGTTGCCAACCAAAAATGCACAGAAAAAATAAAATTCAATGAGATTTCTTTATTCACCTGTTACATTCTTGTCACAAAAAGAGGCATTGAAATTTTCACTTAAGAGATTTCCATATTTTTTTAACAAATGCTTTTATTTTTTTTCTAAAAAAAATATCCTGTCATTTAAAAAAAGAATATTTTTATAACTTTATAACTTCATAAGTGCATAGAGTTCATGACTTTTTCTTTAAACAAAAGAGTATTTTAGACTTTTAGATTCTTTATATATAAAGTACTTGCTTCTGTAGCAAAGTTATAATGACAGATTTGTTGTTATGACATTGATTTTTGAATCGAATTTGTAGGTGTGTTTTATTAAATAATAGCTCAAGCCTCAAAAGTTTCAAAGCTAAAACGTGTCTAAACTCAATAAAAGTTTAAAACACCTTTTAATTATTTAAATAAAAATCAGTTTTATAAAAGAATAACTTTTGATCTAAACTACTTCTAAATAAGTAGACAATCTTGACAAATAGACATTTGATTTCACTTTGAAACAGCTAGATTTGTCGTTGAGTTTATTTAGTTCTAATTCAGTTTATTTCTTATTGTAACTAGAAATGTGAAGTTATTATTGCAAGTTTGTTTTTGCTTGCTTTATAAATGCATGGCATTGAAATATGAGTGTCGACGTGAAATTAAAAACCACAAATATCATAAAAAGAATAGAAAATCACAGATAATCGCAAAAAAAATTAGAAAAATTTGCATGATCTAAATAAAATAATGAAAATATTCGCTTGCATAAAGAAATTTGCAAGAAAATAATTTCAAAACAAAGTATCTGTTCATGAATTTTTTAAATTTTTTATCACTAAATGGTGGAAAGTGTAATTCGAAATATGCTTATGAAGCATTTAATTTTTTTTTTTTATTTTTTTTTTTTATTTTTTTTAAACATTTTTTTAATATATTTCACTATTTCAATGAATAGGTTTACACGAGAGTATTTATCCCGATAAAATTGTTGATATACATGTGCAAGTACATGTATGCAATCCTACGCATGTTTCTTACCTATGTAAATTTGTGTTCTCCCATCATATGATTTAAATAGCAGGTTGTGGAGCCTACGTAGCAGGTTGTGGAGCCTATGTAGGAGGATATAGGAGCTCGTATATCAACACTTATAACGAGCAATTAAGTTTTTCGACTTTTTGTTTTAGAAATGATTAGAATCATAATCATTTACTTCCAAAATAAAAATTGCTGAATTTTCAATTTCTAAACCACATAATATAAACATTTTTAACCACAGGTTTTATTGCGTTTTTTAAACATAAAATATAAACATGTTTACCACAAAATATGACAGGCCTACTTCTCATCTCCTATGCTAAAAAGCTATATAAAATAAAGCAAAGCTTAAAACCCCATCTTGACAAATTAACCTTCAGTAAATGATTACGCTTAGCTTTCAAGGCGCGTTGACACGAGGCCAGTTTCTAGACAGGTTCGACTGGCATCAGTTTGAATGACACCAGTGACTGACCTGTAAATTTTCAGTAGCCCGTCCACACGGAGGTTAAATAAAACCATCCAGGTTTGTGAGACCTGTGAGAGTGCAAGTCATGTTACAGCACACTGGTCAGTGGGCAATGGGACAATCCACACGACTCTGATTTAGGCGCCAGTCAAGAAAAGTGGTGATGGGAAAGCCCACTGAGTCGACCAACGAATTGGCTCAAAACATACTTCTCGTGTAAGTAGACCTGCCTGGCTAGACCAGTCCACAGGATGCAGTCAAGTAACGCCAGTCCAACCTGCCTATCAACTGGGTTCGCGTAAACAAGCCTTTAAAGTCTATATTTTTACATTGTTTTAAAAGCCAAGCTTTAGAACATTGCTATTTGTGCGTTTTTTTTAATCTTCAGTGATTTTCTACTCAAAGCTACAAAAAAAACCTTGTTGCTAAAAATTCGAATTGAATCATTTTCTAACTTTATATAGTTTTAAAAAATAAGTACTTGACCTTAAATGAAATAATTCTAAAACTTTCTCTAAACTCAACATTTTTATCTAATTTGTTTTATTCGTTATTTCTCACACAGGTGATTGCAATGTGGCATTCGAAATTCAAATTCCTGTGTATTCTTCACATATTTCAGGTTCTAGCTTTATCTCTTTTTTTTCTCGTTGGTGTTTCAAATTGCAATATTAATCTATTACATTATTATTATTATTCATGTACTAATAACATGCATTTTAAAACGTTTTACATGTGCGTTAGTTGATTGCTACAATTTATAGTAAAGACATCGTTATGTCAAATGGATATCGAAGAAGTTTGCGAAAGGAACATGACAATCGGTTCATATGTATGTAATGCGGACATTAACTTACGAAACACGTTATGAATTATTGATAAGTTTATAATGAAACGATGTCCTTCTTTTTTCTTTTCTTGTCGCAGCAATGCAGGCCGCTTGTACTCGCAATGTTATCATGGTTGTCACTACGCTTCGTGATCCATTCAACGGACTTATATACGCTAAAGGCTATCCGGATGACTGTTGGATTCCTGGCAACGGAACTCGAGAAGTGAAACTCGCCATGAACGTTTCCAATTGTGGAGTGAGAATATTTGAAGAAATGGTAATAAATGGTATTAAATTGCCATAATTTCAGAAGAAAATTAACAGTTATTTAGAACTGTTTATAAATTAATAACGACCACATTATGTTAGCATATGATTTCCAAATGACAACAGTTAATTTTTTTTGCAAATATTTCAAAATGACGATAATTAATTTTTTTGTAAATGTTTAAAACACAAGCTGTTCACTGTACCTAAAGCCTAGTACACACCTGGATTTTTTGTTGCAATACATTGCTGCTGGGCTGCTCCGATACAAGGTTGCGGGGCAGAATCGCAACTGACGCAATTCAGACCCACAACATTGTTCCGTGTCCACACCTATACTCAGTTTCTTTCCATCTTTCTGGCTTTCACCATGTCATTATCACCTGGGGAAGTAGCCCTTTCAATATGTGCTTACAGTGTCATTGATTATGAGGGTCAAATAAAACAGAAACGGTGGTGGGCACTGGGCACACAAGCTTTTCTCAACCGAGAACACATTCAGTTCACCCTGAAATTAGGAGATGGGACAGTTGTTCGAAATCTCCAAAACACAATTTAGTAGTGAATTTATACGGAAGGTTCTAAAGTAGTTTAACAGTATATTAAAAACTTAGTCTTTAATAATTAATAGCAAACTCAGCTATTTTGAGTGTTTCAAATCATGTTTCAAAAAGCGACCACACTATGAAATGTTTCGCAACAATGTTTAAATGTTTCCCCTTTTGATGGGAGTCAAGCGATTCAGCCCAAAACATTTCAACATTGTTGCGGGTCTGAATCAAAACTGACGCGATTCAGACTCGCAGCATTGTATCGCAACAAAGCATTCCTGGTATACACAACCCTTAAGAGCTTGAAAAAAGTGACTAGACGCAGTTGCGTTTACACCAATGATTTTCAAAAGATGTGCAGTGAGTTTTGCTAAGAAATGTGCTTTATCATTTAATATTGAAAAATAGATTATGACATTATTGAGTAAAAATCAAAATACGTCCCAGTGCGCGATAGGATTTGACATTTTGTCGAGCTCTATTCCAGCAACAAACCGTTCTACATGACGTGATTAAACTAATATCCTTGGCACATGGACCACTTTTGAATAGTCGAGTTTCGCTGCAAAGTATTGTTGCAGGTGCTGGGCTGTGATTGACATTTTATTGATATGAAAAGTCACCGGTGGTGGGCAAGTCTATGGGCCTAGAGCACTTGAGGGACCCCTGCAAAAGTTAGAAAACTTTTTAAAAATGTATAAATGGCAAAAAAATGAAAGTCTTCTAAATGCCCTGAAAAGCACTGAAATGAACTCAGGAGGGCCCAACGGACTTCCAAGGATCATTGAAAATTGTCAAAGAATGAAAATTTTCAAAAAATGGCAATAAAATGTAAAAAAATAAAATGTTTGCGTTTTGCAAATGCATTCATGACACTGCAGAGACGCTCTTTTTTCTAACAAGACATAATGCATACTTAGAAAATCATGAGGCCGGCACGTGAACTACTTGCTTTTCCACAACTTTATTGGGCCTGCGCGCTGTGGCTGCACCAAAATTTAGTACAAGTAGATACCATGTCATGCTAAGTGGTTTGAAAAAAAAAGTATTACAATTTTTTGGCACTCAGCAACAAAAAGTCTAGAGGCTCTTCTCGGCTTAAAACGGTCTTGTTGGTGGGGCTGTGGTTGCAATGTTTAATTGCTATAGAAAAACGACGGTCATTTGCACGCTGAGCTCAATTCCTATTGCAGTCGAACTCGACAACTAAAAGTGGTATGTGTGCAAAGGTCCTTAGAAAAAAAAAACAATACTTCAGGCAAAAACTCCTGATACATTTTGGCAACAGGCAATGCATTTTTGCTAATATGAGTGGGAAATTAGTCTGTGAGTTGCATCACATTAACTATGGAATAGTAAACAAGTTTTTTTTAAAAAAAATTTGACTTTAACATAGATCCAAAGATTCAAGTATTTTCTAAAAGCATCTTTCGAAAGAAATTCAAAGTGTATGTGAAATTTGAAGAGTTAAAAAAATGAAATGTTAACAATTTTATGACGTTACATGTATATTTCAAAAGAATCTTATGATAACTTCCAAAAATGGAAATTCTTGTTTAAAAATATTTTTATTGCTAAACTGGCCGTCAATCATCATTCTTGTCTTTTTTTTTTCTTTTTCAAGCTGTCATTTAGTTTATTTTGAAAGATGTCATTATTAACGTTGTCTTATATTTTTTAACAACTAAACCTTTAAATACCTGCACTTCGATCGAAATAAAATTTATATAAAAAACTTCAGTTCTATTCCCCTGATTGACTTATAAAGAAATACTTTTTTGTTTGCAATTTTGATTACAAGTGCGAATGGAATGAAGTAAACAAAAAAATTGTTTATTAATTGTTTAGGATGGAAAACTTGTCTATGAACTTCACGTGTACATCCAATTTGACAGAATTGTTCAACAAGTGACGGACGAACAGGTTCTGGTTTCCTGTAGTCCTGTAGATTTTATTTCGGTTTCATCTCAAGGTAGGATGGAAAATATTCATTATATTTGCTATCAATGCATTTATTCTCTTTACGTGCAATTTCATTACATTTCATTGACATGTTTGTATAGTTAGTTAGACAAATGTCTGAAAAAAAAAAACTGCTGCAGCAAAGCCAAACAAACGTTTTCTTCATTTTTTTTTTGCATTTAGGCAGAAGTGCTGGATCGCATTTGAAACATCTGTCAGATTCTGATTGGAGAAACCACCAGACAGGAAGAAAAGCACCGAAAGCATTGCCCATAGGAACGGCTGTGGCTTTCGATGAAGTTTCGTCGGTACCTCAGACAATCAACACCTGGATGGATATTGTTAGCGGAAAAACAATCAATGGAAAAATATTTCGAGATTATCTTAGAGTTGGCGAAGAAGCAACCATGATGGTGAAAATATATCAACAGCGTAAGTTGGTTGAATCTTTTTAAAAGTGGGTAGTAGGTGATGATGATGATGATGATAAAAGTATTTTTATAACGATATCTTTTAAAATAAACTTTTTCTTGCAAACTGTGGTAAAAAGTTTATATTTAAGGATACCATAAAAAAACGTTAAAATCATCAACTATTAATCAAATTTTTAACATGCTTTGAAATTCTAATTGTTTTTTTCCCTTAAAAACTAGAAAATGAATTGAATCATATCAGAGTATTTTTAAATTGACATCTTAAAAAAAAACTTTTAATGGAAAGTTTTCAAGTTTTAGATTTTTGTTTTACACTTTATAAGTTTTTTAAATAATATCAAGAAAACTAAAAATGCTGTTTTTAAAGATGAAACTTTTATGCAAACAAAACTAAAAATATGCAAATTGTTTTTTTTTGTTAGAAATTGTGTGTTGTGTAAATAGATGACAAACCCCACAATGATGTAAAATATGCAAGAAAGATATTCATTTTATAAAACCAAAAAATGTATATTCTGTTGTAAAATCACAAGTAATAAATATTGAAGCAATTAATTAGTCACCAGAAGCAACAACAAAAAATGTAGATTCAAAACAATTCGGTTATAGTAACCTTTTGTAGAATTATTTTCTCATCAAAAGCATTTTTTTTTAAAAAAAAAAGAAATGTTTGCAGTTATGTGACTTTTCGAAACACACACGCACATTTCGAAATATAATGCAATTTGCACATTTTATTTATTTTTATTTGGTGTTAAATTGATTATTATTATGGCACATGATAAATAAGTTAAGAATTTGCATAATTACTTTAAATTTACATAAAGTCGCATTCCGTAAAAAAAACTTTTTTTTGTAAGAAATAATTCTAACAACAGTTTCTTAAACTAAATCGTTTTGAGTTTAGATTTTCTGTTAATGTTCTTGATGATCGTAGCTATGAATTGTATCAAGTCATTTAATTAACTATAATTAACTTGAATAAAACGAACAATTGTATAACATATTTTAGATTTGTTTGTTTATTTTATGTTAACAACCTTAGTTATTATGAAAATATTCTTGTATGATTTATTTCTCTTTTAAATTTCTACAATACTTTTAGGTTTATTTTAAATTTTGTTTTTATATGTAAAACGAAGTTAGGTTTGAACGTTAACGTTGGCAGTAAGAACTGTCTAACTGGGAAGAGCTGATGAAGTAAGCAATTCATTTCTTGAGAATTAACTCTGTTGAGTAACTACTTGTGAGTAATGCTCAACTTTATTAATACCACCCAATAAATAAAAGCAGTAGCATTAGAAATGTATTGCTTTATTAGTCACAGTTGATAAAAAACAAGTACGCAAGTTTATGTATTTTTCGTTTACTCGGAGGGTTTATTTGGTTCGAGCGTTTTTTTCTTTCTTCAAATCACTGAGCTTCTGCAACACAAAAACCCGGAATGCTTCGACATGTTTAGTAAACTCAGATTAAAATGTATTTTGATAAATTCTGTGAGATTCCGTTGCTACCACATTTTTTTTAACTACGAGGAAACTTATAGCTGTTTGGTTTGTTTTTCAGCTGGTTTAACCACGAGAGTTGTAAGTTGTTTCGCTCATGATGGATCCGGTGATATTCAGCAAGAATTAATCGACGAAAATGGGTGAGGCTATGAAGATTACTGTTTCATGCCATTTTTATGACGTGTTTCTACTAACTATATTTAATTTTGTAGATGTGCTGTGGATAATACCATAATGCCAAATCTTCGAGAGAGAAATTCTCGAACTGGTCTTAAAGTCGTTTATGCTCCGTTCGCCGCTTTTAAATTTCCCGACAAAGACAATTTACATTTAAAATGTCAGGTCATGGTTTGCATTCGCTACTGTCCTCCAGTGAGTATACATTGGAGTTAACTAATTTTAATTATTGTCATTTTTAATGTTGTGAGTCAGATAGGATATCCGATTTTTCCGAATGTTGAATTGGTAACAGCACCAATACTTAAAAAGAACAACACAATTTTTTGAAAAAATTCGTAAAGACGCACCACATGAGATGCATACACATTCAGCTCTAGCCTGCAACTACCACTCACAGGAGGGAGATGTTTGCATGTTCCAACATGTCAAGACATGTTTGTGTACATGCATTAGAGACTCATATGTTTAAGCTTATACTCTCAAAATGAAGCTGTTGTATTTCACAAACATTAAAATAGCTGTGTTTGTCAAACTATTTGAATCAAATACCCAATATATTTAATAATATTATGATAGGTGAGTATTAGGGTGGCCCTTAAAAATTAAATTTTAAAATCGTGTTGTCTGACCCCCTCAATCTGTTCTATATACAAATAAATTAATCGGCGTAAAAAATTAGCATGATTGGAGCATATTTAGGGGTGGCCCCCAAATATTGAAAATATCTCATTAATTGCAATGGTAACACAATGCTATCGTACTGTATTTACATTTAGTATTAGGTTAGTCGCGGTTGCTGAGGTTGCCTTTTCATTCAGCTGAGTAAATCTCGGCAATTCTTGTAACATACCGTACTGTTACTGAATACTGCCATTGTATTGCTTTAGGGGAATTTCCTAAAATTGTGAGCTTCTGTGTCTTTCTCCTAGTAACAACCAGAAGTGAGTGAGCTTGTGAGTGAGCGCGATAGGGGAATCCCCTAGAATTGCAGCAGCACACTGTTCTTGACCCGTTGGTTATTCGAGTTTCGTTTACAATACGTGACTGCTTCGGAACAAAGAGGAATCCATGACCTAGCTGTCTTCTCTGTCTTGGTTTATCTCAAGGTATGGATGGCCGCGCCACTAGCTGTGGAGGTGCCTTTGAATGACTTCAACCTGATGGGACAACTTATCAGGTACCCTCAAACAGATGTTTCCAAAAAGACGTGCAAAAAACTCGGACTCCACCTATGGTATCTGTCTGAGGAACTGGTTGGATTGGATCTATTTGATTCTAGAGTTTCTCCAGAGTGTAAGAAACTTATGCTTGCAGCCATGGACATTGAAGCTCCGGACATTCCACCGAAGCGCCCTAGAGTGGAACCAGATGCGTTTTTCGGAAGCAGAGGTTTGGAACAGTTCTGCACGACCAACTCTAAGAGACTGTTCCAACAATTGGGATTGCATAATGCATTCCTATCAAAGGATCCTTCTCAGTGGGAAGATGATGAGTCATACAAGGCATCTGTGGCTATTCTCAGAGAGCTGGCTGTTGTTAATGACAGGGCTGAGCGTGGTGTGGCACTCATCCACGATTTTAACAAAAAGTTAACGAAAGGGGAGGAGCAGTTGCAGTTCCTGCTGCAAGTCGTGTCTGACCATAGGCAAAAGTTTCTGGACTGTTCAAACAACTCTCTCTCGAAAAATCATGCTAAAAATTAGTCAGAAGTTGTGTAAAAATGGACGTGCATGATTTGAAATGTTATATGTTTAAAAACAATCTTGGTTTGTTCCTGAAAGGTTTTTGAAAAATATTAAGTTACTTTTTAGTTTTCCTAGAATAATGGTATAATAGGTATGATATATGTGAAACCTTAGGGGTTCGGGGGCCACCCCTAAATATTATCCGATTTTAAAAAAAATTTGCACAATGTTTTCTTATCATAATTGGAATAATTTGATGGGGTCAGATGGTTAAATTAGCATGTTTTAATTTTTTTTCATATAACAAGGGCCACCCTAGTGAGTATACTGAAACACAACAAACACTAGAAATGCCAAAGTGTCACAGGGCGCAAAGCCCTCAATAGATATAAACGCGTCACTTTTTATAATGTCGTGAATATATATTAAATGAAGGTGTTTTTAGCTTGATTACTGTGAATACAGTAAACCGTCTTTCAGACCCAAATTCGAAAAGTAAACTTGGTATTTGAACCCTCTGAGCAATTTTTTTATTAAAGTGAAGCCTAATTAAACGGTACTCAACAAAGAGAGGATGTTATGGTGGAGCTTATGTAGAGTGTTCAAGTTGAAAATTCAAGTGCTGTCATTTTCTTAAATTATGGAATAAATTTGTTTAGAAAATAGAAACCTGCCGTGTACTTTTTAAATAAATTTACTTGTTTAAACTTATTTTTCTTTTATTATATTATAGTTGTTTCCTTGTGTAACTCGTGAAGGAAGACACTACCAAAGAAGTCAACATTCTGCAACAATAGCAGCGGATGTGATCGAGAGAGACAAGTATCTGTTGACAAATAATGACGGAAGTGTGGTTGATATTATAGACGTGTTTAATGCGTTTGAAGTTCGAGCACCGCAGATTGAACTGGATGCGATTGCCCTAGATCACCTTAAATCCGGTAAAGAAACAACATGGTGACATGTCTGGAAAATTTTTTTTTATTTCCAATTAGTTATTCTCGGATAGTGTCAAACAATTCAAGTAAACAAACAATTATGTTCAAATTATTGTTTTAATGGCTTTCTAATTCTATGAAGTTTGTTTATGGTGTTTTGAAAGTGTAAAAGTTTCTCCAACTTTGGTTATTCTGTCTTTCAGGTGCAAAATTGAAGAGAAACTTGACTGTGTGTTAAAAACTAGACAGGTTGCTCAATCACTTAGGAGTGTTTTCAGGTTGATATTTTTCAACATAACTTTAATAATGTCGTTTATAAAACGTTTATTTTTAAAGATATAAACGTAACAATATGTTTACGTTATTGAGCTATCCATTTAGTTTCCTAAACCCTTTCTAGTTTCTCTTAATTTTGAGCCTGAAAGACAGATTAATAATCAGAATTCGAAAAAAAATAGCTGTTCGTAAACCATCTGAAATGATTTTTTTAGACTATCTAAGAAGAACTACTTATGCTCGTATCTTTACTAACACATAGTATTTTATTAGTACATAGTACATTATTAGTATTATGTTAGTTCATTTTGCTAAATAATCATTTTGAAACATTTCATTTGAATGAGATATTGTTGTTCTAGATGTAACAAAGACGAGACATTTAGAAGAAAATACAACATGCCTCGCAACGTCGAAAATGATTCTCTCGTTTGGAATTCTGACTGGGATTGCTGTCATTTCAGTGGTGTTCAGTATCAGTATGTATGTTTTGGGACGTCAGTATCGTCGAATTGGTCGGAAATGCATCCATTTGTCGAATCACAGACCCTATGAATCATACAGTTAACCTTGATGAAAAAGGATACTAAACTATATTACATTAGTATGATTGGTGTTTGTGGTGAAGGGTTTCAACATAAGAAAACTCATTAAATCAGGATTTTGCTGTTCTGAGGGTTCAATTTCAAAGTTCAAGTACTGGTTGTCTTTCTTTATAATATCCGAGCTTGCATATGAATTATTTTTGTCAAACATTTGGAATTTAAAAGTTGCAAGTTAGTTTATTTAAAAAAATATTAGAAATTTAGAAATTTCAGCAATCAGAAGTCATAATTTAAGAATAATGTCATAAATACATTTTATTTATTTATATTTGCGGTTAAACTGCATTTTGATAAAATCTATCTTGCTTTAAATCAGGGGTCAGCAAACGTTTTCTTTTTTTTTTGAAAAGGGCCGGATAGTAAAATATTTTTTATGTTGCGAGCCAAAAAGAAGTAAAAATTCTCACATCGCCATCTATTGACTATGACACAAAACGTATCAAATCCGGCCATTTCAATAAATCTCTTACTATAAAAAAAATTGAAAATTCTGTTAAGAAATGAATTAATTGCAATTGAAATGAAATTTTATTTTATATTTAATTAAAGTTACATTTAAATTTGGAAATTCAATTAATTGAATCCTTAGTTCGCGGCCACGCAGTAGTAGGCAGTGTGGTTGTAGTTTGCTAACCCTTGCTTTAGATAGCCTTTTTGTTTTTGTTTTGTTACTTTGCAGGAAATTATTTGGTGAATTCTGATAATTTATGGGAGCATTTGTAATATTTATTGGTGATGGTAATTGGAAACAAAAAATACATAAGATTATCGGGTATGTTCACAAGTTTTGTAAATATGTTTTTATTGAAGTATGAGTTTAATATATTTTTGTATTTGAAACTTTTTTTTGTATCTTTGAAAACTTCTATTTACAATGACTTTTATTTTCAGAAATATTTTGACTGTTGCCATTTGAATAACAGGTCAAGGTAATTATTTGAACTTTACTTCTGAATTTATTGGAAGTAGTTTTTTTATTAATTACACAAATGTTTCACGAAGTTGTCATGAGATTTTCTTATGGAGAGAAACATTTTAAAGTTGAATAGTGTGATTTTCTGTTTTTAAAATAGAAATTAGATGCAGCAAAAGTTATCAAACGCCTAACTTTAGCAAAATTATTTTAATTATGCAACAGGGTCAAAATCTTTTTAGGTCTTTTACTTAGTGAAACCACGTAATTGGTGACTAATTAACACACATTTTTGTTGCTACGTGAAGTGTGGTATTTTCATTGGATTGTAGCAAATATTTAAGAATGTCTGGTTAAGGGATTTACTATCACAAATCCAGAATACAAACACCAACAAATAAATTCGTTATCCAGTTTTTAAATTTCAAGTTCACCAGAGAGGTGAGTTTTAATTCAAAACGACCACAGACCTAACAAAAACAAAAGTGTTTCACATTGTTATGAAAAGGAGGCGCCACATTCTAAGGCAAAAACAATGTTTCTTTTTTCAACAGCTGCCTCACGATATCAATTACGATACTATATCTTGCCATCACTTGCCAGTATTACGATCTCATTTACGCTCATACATTTTTACCGTTTGTTTAAATTAATTATATTATTTAGTATTAACAAACTTGGTGCATTATTTGCATAAAATAGTATTAATGTGAATTAATGATCACTGATCTAAATGATCAGAATGGAAAGTTTTATTTATAAGTTTGTAGCAAAATCTCTAGAATGTGCACACCATTATAATAATTAGGAAGTATATGTAGGTCCTGTTAATTAATATATAATTCAGTCTTCCAACTAAATACAAAAAGTTTAAAAAGTCCACAGCGTATTTAATATTAAAGTTGTATTACGATGTCTTGAAAGTGAAAAACTAGTAATTTTACAGATATAATAGTTTATATTTGGGTTCTTTGAAGTTACTTTGCATATTTACTAGTGTTTTAGAAAATACGCAGAATGCCTGTAATAAATAAGCAAAACAGGATGATCTTGTAACATTTTTATTGACTTGTTTAATCTTCACATTGTCTGCTTAATACTCTATTAATGGTACATTTTTACTACCACGTTGGTGCATCTGCACAGTGACTAATAATTGTGTTGAAACAGGTTGAACAAGGTTCCAAGATGAGAAAATCCTGTTCAAAGGTAAAGAATGATTTTTCGGTGGAACCCTGTTCTGAGACTGAGAGTTAAAAGTTGAATTTATAGTTCTAACTTTTTTGCAGTGGAAAATACATGGTGGTTACAAATTTTATATTTAAGAATTTCACTTGCAGCCATTGGTTTTGGTATCAAAACACTTCAGAGTTGTGAGCTTTTGACATCAACCAATATTTATTACCAACCTTTAGATGACATTTTCTGTACCTCGAATCCTCTCGGAACAGTACGGTGCCCGCACGGAGAAGATTCGAGCTGCAGAGAGAGTTGGATGGAGACAGATCGTGGTCACTCCTCTGCGTGGGGGTGAAATCGATGCAGGAGAGTGGCGGCCATCTCTCTCTCTTCCGGTTGATGCTGATGTACATCTTTTTTTGGTACACCGACAAGAGAAGATGTTGTAGCTGCTGAGAATCGTATAACTCTTGCCCTGTGGAGTCTCCGGCCTCTGAAGAGAAGTTAGTTACATTACAGAAAGACAACGCTGTTTCTTGTTATAACACTCTATTCATCACTTGTAAGAAACACGGAATACAAGGATGAATATGTAAAATACTAACGGTGCGTCCTCAGGCCCATGATTCGGAATTTATCACGGAATACAGGCAAAGTACAAGAACTGAAGACAAAGAGGAGCGCGGTCCTTTTATACCTTGGACCTGTGTACACCTGCGAGGTGTAACCGGGTCCAAGTGACCATGGTCCTATTTGTATCAATCCGCCGCTTGGGTATGAGTCAGAAAAGTGAGTCAGAGGGGAGGGAGGGACGGTTGAGAGTTGTTTACCCCCCGGGCTATGGTTTCGGCGGGATCACGATTTACAGGGTGTTACAGAGTGTAGTAGTACTCTATTAGTAATTTATAAGACATTTTGATTCTTTAAAAAATGTTCACAATATTTAGTCAGTTTCTATTCAGTACTAATGCATTGAAAACATATTCCCCATACCTAGCATACTACTAGTGAGTAAAAGAAGTGTAACACCCAGTAACTCCCGATCCTGCCAAAACCATAGCCTGGGGGGTAAACAACTCCTGTTTGTCTCTCCCTCCCTCTGATTAATATCGAAGTGGCGGATTGATACTCTGAGGACCATGGTCACTTGGACCTGGTTACACCTCATAGGTGTACACAGGTCCAAGGTATAAAAGGACCGTGTTCCTCTTTGTTCGTCGTCCTTACTTGCTCAACTTTTGTATTACGATTGATTTCTATATCCGTACCACATCACAGTGCTGTAAATAACGGGATGGCAGGGGAGGAACAACTGCCCACCCAAAACATGAATAGGGGGCGTAAAAATGGTTGTAATGGAAAAAAAAATTTTCGAAAAAATTTTTTTCGAAACATTTTTTTTTAATTGCTAACTAGTTTTCTTTTTCGAAGTTCTTTTGAAAGAAAGCTTAGCACCATTTATGCTGAACGTTTACACCCCTCACCTAAAAATACAGAAGCTAGAGTCCTGAGGAAGTTTATGGTGTCATAAACACAAACCAAAGTCCCCTACATGGAAAATAATTAAGACTAGAAAATCCAGTTAACTCTACTCTCGCCGGACAGGAAGAAGCAATTTTTAAAGGTATGAAATTTGTTGGTGGTGCTGATCAAGCACCAAATTGAATAAGCACCAAATTGAACAAGTGCCAAATTGAACAAATGCCAATCTGAACTAACGCCAAACTGAATAAACGCCAAATGGAACAAACACCAAACTGAACGAGCAAAAAACTGAATAACTGCCAAACTGAATAAGCGCCAATTGGAACAAACGCCAAACTGAATAACCGCCAAATTTTTGGCTTTTATTCAGTTTGGCATTTATTTCATTTGGCACTTATTCAGTTTGGCGTTTGTTCAATTTAGTGCTTATTCAGTCGGCCCAATTTGTTTAATAGTGGTGGGGCCCACTAAAAATTTGAGAGGGGGCATAAGTTTTACTTTTCCCCCCCCCAGAAATAATAATTATTTACGGCACTGCCACATCATGGGCCCTAGGATGCACCTTTAATATAATTCATTGTTGTACTCTTGATATTTCTGAGCAAGAATGAATAAAGCGTTACAATGATAAACTGCAATGTCTATCTATCTGGAAACGAATCCTTCTCTAAGCAAGCCGGAGACACCACAAGGCAAGGAGACATACAGATCCTGGAGGAGCTACAACATCTTCTGGTAAAAACAGGAAGATGTACATCAGCGTCAACCAGGAGAAATGGTCACCATCCTTCTGCGAAGACTACACCCATGCACAGAAGGATGATCACAATCGATCTCCATCCGACTCTTTCTGTAACTCGAATCTTCTTCGTGCGGTCACCGCGCTATCAGGAGAAGAAATGAGTTATGGAAAACATCATCATACATGTAAGTTGGTAAAATTATAAGGTCGTTGCCAAAAGCTCACAGAAGCATCATACACTCCACCCTTTAGAAAGAAAACGAAGTAGGAAAAGTCATGCAATGTAGCACTCATTGCCATTTGCTAAATTCTTTTGTAGGAATTTCTTAACTTAACGCTAATAACGCCCTTTCATCATGCGTGGTTGTGCGATGCACAACCTGCACAACCGCACCTGGCTCCCCTGCATGCAACATTTTTTTACAATGTTTTGCCTGCACATACAGTTCAAGATGTTATGGGCAAGACATTGTGTATGGACAGGAAAACTGTGCAATTATATGAACGGAGACAGTACACGGACATCAAAAACTGAGGCTGAGAGTTCAGTTATCAGCAATCTGCACAGTTTTCCTTCAATTTTGATGTCAGAACAGTGTTCGTGGAGTAGGATGTCGATGGACTCCACTGAACTGAGTTGGAAAAATAATGATGAAAACTAGACAGTGTAGAAAACCCTGAACTGCAGCTTTTTTTTATACAATTTTGCCTGCACAGGCAAATTAACGTTGTACAAAACATTGCATGTGGACAGGGCTTAAGAATGGATGCATTTTGCAAAAGGTGCAATTTTTTTATATCGTAATTATTTATAAAAATTATACTTTTGACAGAATTTCTGATTCTTATAGTTATTTTTAATTACAATAGGAAGTTAAATGTTTGAATAATAGCATGCACAGTGCACACTATGAGCTCGTATATTCAGTTGGCCAAAAATGCCAATGAAGACAAGGCTCAATACAACAACTACTCATTCCTTTATGAAATATTTTTCATTCTTTTTTCTGCTTTATTTTTCTAGTTTCCGCAAAATCGGAAACAAAAAACAATGAAATTACTCTCATCGTGCAATAATAACCTAGCCAGACTAAAAAAGAAGACTTTCCTTGAACAATATAATGTATATAGTAACACTTAAGTGTTTTCTTAGGTTAGTCACTTATAAGGTCAAGGCAGAGATGCACTTTTCAGCATAAAAGAAAAAAAATGAAGTTTATTCTTTATTTTATAAATAGGTCTATATATAAAATACATGACACAAAAGCATTCTTTTGAAAACATTTTATTATACTGTTTAACTTAAAAGGTGGATAGCAAAATTACTCCTTTTATAAAACTCTCCCCTGGAGTTGTGGTTCGGTTCTTAACCCTTTCTAGGATTTAGAAAATTAATGTTTGCATTCATAATTTTTTATTATTGCCATTATACGAGTGTAAATAGTTTTATGGCGGAAATCATTCCAACCTACCTGTTACAATCTTAAGAATATTTTTTTTTCATAATTGAAACTGCTAATGTTCATTCCAAGTTTGGAATTAAATTAATGTATTTTCACATTTAAGATGTTTTTGCCAAATTTCAAAATCAAATTTGAAATTTATCACTTGATTTTTTTTTCTTCTCTCGACTCAACTTGGAAGTGAAAAACAATAATTAAGAATTTGAAATTACCCTAAAAATGTTAACATTAAAATACCCATCTAGTATTTAAAACTGTTTCGATTTTTTATCCCGGGAAGGGGGGGGGGGTCCACATCAAGTTGATAACTTAAGTGTTTCGCTACAAATTGGCGACAATTCTAACATTTCTGTGACTTTTGTGTTTCGTTTTGTCAGCAATTTCACAAACTATTTCATGTCCTGGCTTAAGTCGGTAAACATCAAAAGGTTTTTGGTTTGTAAAACAATTAACATCAACAGAACAGTGAAATAAATCACTTCAAAGCCACACTAAACACACGTGTATGGGGCAAGTCTATGTGGATAGCAATAGAAACAAACAAAAAACCAATTTGTTTTGTTTCTCCTGAGTAGGCCTACTGCTGATAGTTGTTTCAGTTTTATTTTGTTTTCAGAATCTGCTTTTTTCTGGCATTTTTGTTACGAATGCTTTTTGTCTGGGTCTCATTTTGCACTTTTGTAAGCTTGATGTTGATCCGGCCTTAGGTAATTTGCAGGCCAAAAATGGATAACCTAAGTTACCTAAAAAGTTTAGATTTAACATTGACATCTAATGCTAACATATTTGACATATAGTGCTTGTTTTCACATCCTTTCTGTCGGATTCACAGGAACCGCCTTGTGTGGTGCCACAAAATGGTTCACGCTTGTTGCTCCATAATGAAAGCAAATGGCGACTTCTGCTTCTTTTTAGTTCAAGTTCAAATAGTGTAAGTATCATTTGTTGGATTTATGTTTTAAATTGTCGTTTGCCACCAATATCAAAGTTTATGAAATGTCATACTTTTGTAATCAATTGTCATTCATGTGAGAACGTTACGTAGTTTTTTTTTTTTAAAAAAAAATTAAGTAATTTCAAAAGATATTTTAAATAAGATATTTGAAACCAGAGGAATAAGAGGTCAAATTTCAAAATAGCTATTTAAAATATTGTTTGACGATTCAATTGGCGCTATCATGAGAGCAATGTAATAACCTTGATGTCATGCAAATTGATGACATAATAGAACACCAAAAATTCTTTAATTTGAAATAGCTTCACCTGAAGAACAATTCTATTCAATTTTATTTAATTCTGTGTGTGTATATTTATTTTTTATAGAAAGTTCCTTCCTTATATTGATGGCTATTATAATAGAGGCGGCCCATACAGACATTTAGGCGTATGCACAGTCATCAAATTGCGCGTGTTTACTTTTTTCATTATTTTGCACAAAAATAATAAGAGGGGGGGGAAGGGTGGGGTGGCTTTAGGGTTATGGTGTTATAGTGAATGAACGAGAAAAGATGGGACAAGTCGAATCAAAATTCACAAATGATTACTTAATAGGCTTTTTGAAACAAGAAACTGGATGGAAGATGATAAAAAATAAAGTTAAAAGGTAAGTTTAGAAAAATAAAACTAAATATGCAAAAAATGGGGAGGGTTAATGCTCGAATTTTGCAAAACAATAAATAAAGGAAGGAAACTTTTATGCTTAAGAGCCTATATGTGTGACGCCATTTTGAATATTAGCAGATGACAATTATAGTTCCACTTTTCGCCGTTTAGTGGCGCCCCACAGCTAAGCCATTGAAACCAATGAGAAAGAGAAATTCCTATTTTAAAAATACATGGTTCAGGCAAATGTTTTGTTTTCTGCAACGAAAATTGTTATTTTCAAAATTCAAATTGCAATATGTACATAACAATATTGCTCATCTAGTGATACGTTGGTACAAATTTATAATCAGTTTTTCTATTTTTAATTTCGCTTAAAATCTCGTATTTTTTAGCCCATGTTAAATTCCTATTTAAAAAATACATGGTTCACACAAATGTTTTGTTTTCTGCAACAAAAATTGTGATTTTCAAAATTCAAATTGCAATATATACATAACATTATTGCTCATCTAGTGATACATTGGTACAAATTTATAATTAGTTTTTCTATTTTTAATTTCATTTTAAAATCTCGTATTTTTTAGCTCATGTTAAATCCCTTAGGCGACAAATGCTCCTCCGTTTATACATTTTATAGGATCAAACTTCCCACTAACAAAAAGTTTCATAGTACCCTAAAATTTGACCACTAATTAAATATGACTCACCATTGTAGATCAAAAGTTGCTCTTCCTTTTTTCAGTAGTGCATATTTACCCAAAAAAGAGTCGTTATTACAATAATATACCCACTTTTATCCATCGATAAGAGAGAAAATGGCGGACAAAAGTGTATCAAAATTGATTTTTTTGCCACATGTTGACGTCACAGCTACAGAAGCGCCTACATGCGAAGATTTTTGTAAGTTTTTTTTCACTGTAGGCTCTTAAAGCCGCTATTACACTAGCAACTTTTGATGCAATTCAACTTGCAGTGCAACTCGTGATGTGACTTGCAACTAGAACTATGTAATAATTTAATAAACTTCTATATCACACTATGCAAACTAGTTCCCAATCAAGTTTTCAAAACTTCGTTTATGCCAAGGGGCCGACATTCGGGTGAATCTCATACGGTATCGTAAACCATGTTACTTTTAATCCGCGTTTTACTGAATTTTAAAATTTCAATTATATTCTGGATGTCCAGTAAAATGCAGCTAAAAAGTAAAATGAATTTCCATCCACACGATCATCAAACGGCATGTCATATCACACTATAAACATTAAGTTGCATGTTACATTGTAAGTTTTCTTGCATCAAAAGTTGCTAGTGTAATAGCGGCTTAAAATTTTATATTAACAAATAATAATGGGCTTATAAATTACTACATCGATACATATAGATATTTTCTAGTATGATACAAAAACCAATTTGGTTTAAATTAAGCCGTGATCGATATTCTTGGAATTTTGATATTTTTTTAAAAAAAAAAATATTACTTCTCAGAATGAAACTGTAACGTACTGTAAGACCTTGTACACACATTAGTTAAATGAATTCAAATTAAATGTGTTGAGGCAGGGTGGCATTGACTTAAATTATGATTTAAATCATGATTTAAATCAAATAAATTTTTTAAATAAATCAAATGATTTTTTTTAAATAAATCAAATGATTTTTTTAAATAAATCAAATGATTTTTTTAAATAAATCAAATGATTTTTTAAATAAATCAAATGATTTTTTTAAATAAATCAAATGATTTTTTTAAAAAAAATGTTCACATTTATTTAAACATTTAAATTATACAATAAAAATAAAACAGTTCCGGGCATTTTTCTCTATGTTTATAAAATAAAGTCTGGTGGTAGTCCTTTCATTAATGCATTATTTTTTTTGGAAGATATACTTGAGAAAGTATTCCCATTTGACTGGTGGAAAAATCATTAAATAGATACATACATATAGATAGTAATAGTAATCTATTTAAGAACCTCAGAGATAAACTGTGTTAAGTCACCAAACCTAAATTTTACAGTGGAGTCATTTGAAAGTTTTTCTCTTCATTGATGGAAGAGGACTTAACATGGTATACCACAATCTAGTGGCCAATGTGTAAAACCGTGGACTTAACACTGTTTACTACTGGTAGAACTTCACAAGCTGTTTAAAAACACGAATTTTACATCTTATGAAGATGTAGTAATCGTGTTTTTTTTTAAAAAAGTGACAACCCAGTTTACTTCTTGAGGCACTGATTTACTTTGGGAACTGAAATTCTGCAAAACTTGTGTTTATATGTTTAGAATATTAAATTAAAAGTGCTTGAAACTTATTATTTTCAAATTTGAATGTTTATTAACATTTTTTTTTTCTTATTTTGCATTTATTTTATTAACAACTTATCAATTAACAATGATATTATTACTCATTTTTGCAAACATCGTCATAAAAAAATTTAATGTTTCATATAAATGGAAAAAAATTGATAATAATAAATAAATAAATCGATTTATTTGATTTTTTGTTTAAAAAAATCCAAAACATCAGCCACCCTGTCTAGAAGACTTTCATTTTTTTGCCATTTTTTGAAAAATTTTCAAGAAAAAATGGGAAATTATTTTTTTGTCAATTTTTGCTTTTTTTAATTTATGGGTTTTACAGTCCTCGGAGGTCTGTTGGGCCCTCCTGAGTTCATTTCAGTGCTTCGAAAAATCATTACATGTGAAGGGAAGCTTTGAATTATGCATATCTATACGTTTTAGGAATAAAACATTAATGAAACGAAAAACTAAAGCAAGATTACGAAAGCTTTAAGGTAATCAGGCTAATATTTTAAGAGAAAACCGCAAAAAAATGTAGTCATGCAGAAAAATCTTCTTGGACTTCTATGGTAAAGCTTTAGTGTTAAGGCCTTGTTGGTGTTCACTTTTCTTCCAAAAATGCGGAGCTGTTGAGTCGGATGCTGCTTGCTCCCCGGATTCTTTGGGACAGGCCATAGCGGACTTGGCCGACGGCGGATCAGCCAATCAGCCTTCTCCTTCTCCTTCCGCTCCAAGGAATAGCCTTTCTGCTAGTGGTGGTGGTGGTCCGGGACAGAAACGTACCCACCCCTTCACCTCACCTGTGGTTAGTAATCCGGTGGGGAAAAAGGCCAAGACCTCTCGTGGAGGTTCGGCCGGCTTCCCCAAAGGAAAATGGAGCCAGGAGGACCACTTGCAAAACCACCAGGCTCAAGTGGCACATTGTGAGGCCTTTGTCCAGAGTGACAAGAAGGCCGCACACTGTCGGGAGTTCGAGCTCCAGGCCACTCAGTTTCCGCCTTTGCGGGAAACTGATGCTAGGAATCCACTCGTTACAGGGGCACTTCCTGACGGGCACAGTGTCACTCCAGTTCTGAGTGCCACCATGGCCACTGGCCAACAGCGTATTGCCCAAAGGGGGGCGATACAAGCTGTCGAGGCACCTCACCATGTGCGGCAGTTAAACCTGTTGGTGGCAAGGGTCAGCTGACCTTTGCACCGGAGAAGAAGAGAAATCTTCCCCAGGATGGGATAGGGCGTACCGTGGCTACACGAGTGCCCTCGATTGTCGGATCAGCTACGGGAACTAGTTCAAAGGCTAGTACAGCTTCGGCTCGAAAACCTGCGACTAGTAAGTCTGGTCAAACAAAGGGGGCTAACCACCCTCCTAAGTCTGACCGGCCCAGTCAGTCTTTGAGCTTAGGTGCGTCCAGCTCAAAGCATGGTCAACCTTCTTCTGCACACAAGAAGAAAAAGAAAAAGGACAAAAAGTCTAGGCGTGAGAAGAAGGGAGGTCCAAAGACTTCCACCCAAGGGTCCCAGGGGACTGGTGGTGGCAGAAGTGTCAGGACGGATGAGGAGGAGTCCCAACATGGTGCCACCATGTCGGCCGGGAATCAACTGGACCATACCCGTCAGGTAATGACAGCACAGACGGATTGAAGGTTAATGTGAGACATTGTTCTTTGTATACTTTTATCCTCCCCGAAGGTGGTCATGGTACCGAGCCTGTCGGTTCGGTTGGTGGGAACTTTTCACCAGGTCAGCTCACCGTTACCTAGCGGTGGGGGCAGCCCAGCGGGGAATGTTAGTGTTCTTGCCAAATGTGGTCCCGTGCCTTCCATAGGAAGGACACCCTTCTTTCTGGATTCTGACGATGGGGTCTTTGCGACCCTAGGACCAGAAGAAAAAGCCAAGTCTTCCGAACCCATGGGCAAAGGTCGACGCTTTGGTGGCAAGACCAGCTGGGAATGGAGGGGTACCAATACTACGGATATTATTGTCTGGGAAAGCCACTCCCAGTTTTGTGGGCACCGTCGATGCCGTCATTTGCCATGCGTTGTGCTGGCATTTGGCAGTGGAGACTATTCGGTGTTGCTGGTCGTCAACCCGGTAAGGAGATGCTACGCAGTTTTGGACGTGGTAGGGACAGGAGCTGAAATAGTAGATCTATCCCAGCTCGCAGCACCATACATCCAGCATCTCCTTGGCTGTGACTTAGGAGATATGGTTGGGGAATTTGTTATCCAACCGCTATGAGGGAGTGTGTCTGATCCCGCAGCCACCCTCGTGGATCTTCTTACAAGTCCGGCCCTATGCCAGGGTCCACAGCTTGACATGCTTGCCATCAATGAATTTCGATGGCAGGAGGTGGCAAGGCTCAGGGGGACTGATTTCGATATCGGAATCGGGTGGCGAAACACCCGGTTGTGTTCATGGTAGCTCCGATGGATCCACCACCAAAGAAATCAGTCTAAAACTGAGTGGGGGGTCACAAGAGCAATCCTTGCTGGCTCGACTGACCTGATCCCGGGGTGGATCATGGAAGTTGAGAGGATTGTGACGACCCAGTTTTGCTCCTTTTTTGAGCAAAACAAAATCTTCTGTTGTCAACAGTTTTGCTCCTTTTTGAGCAAAACTAAATCTTCTGTTGTCATCTGCTAGGCTGCCTATTAGCTGCCCGGTAGACAACATAAAGGCCAGCAAGGGTGACTGCCAACCCCCAGGTGGAGCAGCCTGGGGGGTATATAATGGTGGCAGCCATTATATACTGGGCAGTGAGTTGAACCATTTGATGCCAGGTGCATGTGTGTGTTTGTGCTCCTTCATTCAGCAGGTGGCCAAGATGGCCACCATTTCATCAATCTTCTTTGTTTGTTTTTTGGGTGTTTACCACCTCTCCTCCTGGCTGGATTAGCTAGGAGATCTATCTACAATTAAGTGAGTGTTTTTATATAATTTATTAATGAATAAATTATCTTTTGTTTCTTTTCACTCAATACCACTGTGTCCGTGTCAATTATTTTTTAAGTATAATTGGGAAAGCTATCATGGGGAGGGTGGGGGTTTGCCGGTGGGGTTATGCCGGCACTTCACCGTCCTGTTTCCGCCATGTTTATCGTCATGTCGGCTGATACTTCGCGTCGGTACCCACGGTGAGATCCACTTGGGATTCACCGTGGATTCTCCGTCATCTTCTGCGGCCATTAGACCGTCGACTTGCGGGGAGATCTTCCGACCGACGTCACCCCGGACACGGACGGGGCAAGAGGGTTCGCCCGCGCTAGGATCCCGTCCCAAGGGAGTCAAGCGACGGTAAGTTGGGCAAAACGTGCCGGGGTGTTGTGACGACCAAGTCGGGTCGTTACACTATTCACTGAAAAATGAAATCGCCAAAAATCTCGACTTTTCTGCTCTTAATTAAAGATTTGGCTGATAAAAGGACCAGAACGGTCAACTTTTAGTCTTCAGATATTCATTAAACTTTGTTTAAAATTTTCTTTGTGATCTTTGCACTAGTTTGTCCTTGTTTAATCTAAAAATAATGTTTGTTTTTCTCTATGGACATAATCGATGTGTTCTTTGTACTAATAATCACGCAAATATTTTCACTTTCTCATTTTTAATCGGGCGCCCTGAAAAAATTTGCCCCAGGGCGCCAAAGAGGGTAAGGCCAGCACTGCCCTTACACCACCAACTCCACTTTAGCCCAACTTCCCCACTCTCCAACAATCCCACTTAATCCATAAAGAACAAATGTTATACATCTTTTGATACAATTGCTGCCAGCTGGTGGCCACCACTGTTCTTTCATTTAAAAAAATAACTATTCCATTTGGAAATTAAAGCAGCGTGTCTCTACGCATAATTCCGAACTTGCTGTTTGATTGAAAACATGAAAAGGTTGTTTGTAGTGTTATGTGACATAACATTTCTAAATCTATTGTATCCGAATGTTGTCTCCTGTTGAGTTTAATTAAGAACCCAGGGATTATAAATGGGTTTGTAAAATTTGATATTTTTTTTTTACTTTCCCATGTACAAAATTATATATATATATATATATATATATATATATATATATATATATATATATATATATATATATATATATATATATAAAGAAATGCTGAATTGCTGATGCATCCTAAAGTTTTCAATTCCAAGAAGGACAATAGCCATTATACCAACTGTATGCAAAGTATAGTTGTGAACATTTGGAGGGTTAAAGTAAGTTAAAATGAACCATTTTTTATTCTTGTCTTTTCAAGCACACACGCCCCTCCGAATTTCTGATCCAATGCTGATCATCGCTGGTGTCTATAAGCGTAGCCCTATGTTAACACACAAGCATCTGTAGACAGCTTCAGAATTTTTTTGGTTCCGCCTTTTTATGAGCATTATCAATTTCTAATTGGTTTGTTACAGGGTCTGAGGTCACATGCCCCGCCCTTTTTATTTCTAATTGGTTGATATTTGGTCTGTAGCTCATAAAAGGGCGGAGCCAAAGAAATTCTAAAGCTGTCTACAGATGCCTGTGTGTTCACACGCACAGTTCTATTTCTGTGAAGGTGCAAGTTTCCTTCACCACATTTTTTTTCTGAAACAAATTTGAAGCATATTGTTATGCTACATTAAATCCACAATGTGGAATTAAACTAGACCTTTCGTTTTTTTCTCTCTTAAAAATATGATTGCCTTAAAGAGAATTTAAACTTAACATTCCCCTGGGATTTGAATGTGTGTATTTTCGTATGTTGTGTGTTTGTGTATTATAGGGTTTCCATTACCGGCTTTATCATTACCAGTAAACCGGTATTACCAGTCTTTTGTTATATCAGTATTAATGGTAAATTGACGTTTCGGTTTTTCGGTAAAACAAAGTTTTATATTAATTTGGATAAAAGAATTGACCAATATTTAAAAACCACTGAGTTTAAAATTAAAATTTCACATATGCGTAGAAACCAAGAGTTTTTTCAAAGACTAAAGTTAAACAAGGGATTCAAGGAACCCTATAGACCTCCATTGCTTTAATATATGCTTTCATATATCAAATAACCAACTTTTTTTCATTGTGCGCATGTGTATGCACATGTACACACTTGTGCGCATGTGTATGCACATGTACACACGTGTGCGCATGTGTACGCACATGTACACACGTGTGCGCATGTGTATGCACATGTACACACGTGTGCGCATGTGTACGCACATGTACACACGTGTGCGCATGTGTATGCACATGTACACACGTGTGCGCATGTGTACGCACATGTACACACTTGTGCGCATGTCTACGCACATGTACACACTTGTGCGCATGTGTACGCACATGTACACACATGTGCTCATGTGTACGCACATGTACACACGTGTGCACATGTGTGTACGCACATGTACACACGTGTGCGCATGTGTGTATGCACATGTACACACGTGTGCGCATGTGTACGCACATGTATACACTTGTGCGCATGTCTACGCACATGTACACACTTGTGCGCATGTGTACGCACATGTACACACACGTGTGCTCATGTGTACGCACATGTACACACGTGTGCTCATGTGTACGCACATGTACACACGTGTGCGCATGTGTGTACGCACATGTACACACGTGTGCGCATGTGTACGCACATGTACACACGTGTGCGCATGTGTACGCACATGTACACACGTGTGCGCATATGTATATAGATAATCACACATGTATGTACTCATGTACATGACATAGTTACATATGATGCACATGCGTCATTCATTTGTAATAATATGGGTTTAAAATGAAAATACGTCACATGTATTCTAATATACAAAAATAATAACAGAACATAAAAAGGAACACCCCTCCTAAATAATAGAAAAGTCCCCCCTTTCGAATGCTACAACTGGAAAGAGGAAGAATCTCGATTTTTTGAAAAAAAAATTACGTTTTTAAAAAATCGAAATTTTATATATCGAATCGCTCTAAAATTCCAATTTTTTCCAGTTTCATCGTCAGAATGTTTACATCATTTTAAGTCTGATGACATTTTATTGTAGGTGGCCCCGTTTTCGAGTTGTTCGACCCACTAAAAATTATGACCAAAAACTCAAAATTTGTTTCTAAAAAAATCATAAAAAAATAACCCCTGGGTAAAATTTTCTAATTTTTTTTCAGGAGCTTCATATTGACCCACGGAATCAAATAAAAAATACTGCATGTCTTTATCTCATTCCATCCTTCTTGAGTTGTTCGAGGAACTAAATCGGGTTCCGGACACACACACACACACACATACATACACACACACAGACATCCTTTTTTTCCCCTTTTCTTGCATGATCCTATATACCTCCATTGCTCTTTAGAGCAATGGAGGTCAAAAATGGTATCTGTATGCTCTTGTAAACTGTTTACGAAAGTTGCAGTAACTTCAGTAAGGTCCAAACGTAAATGTTCGTACAGTTAAAATGCTTTCCGTGCATTATATACTGTACATACTGATTTACTAAATTAACGCAACATCTTCATTTGTTACTCTTGTGATAAAAAGCTCAAAATTTGAAAAAAAAAATTCCCATGTTAAAAAAAATAGATATATAATAAATATAATATAGATATATATATAATATAATATATAATATATAATATATAATATATAATATATAATATATATAATATAATATATAATATATAATATAGATATATAATAATATATAATTATTAATGATATTAGTAATGATACTCATGAATTTACATTTATTTTAATTGTTTTTAACATGAGAAATTGTTTTTTTCAATTTTTGAGTTTTTTTTTTACAGTGCTAATGAAGGTTTTTGCTTTAATACCAAAATTTACCGGTATTACCAGTTTCGGTAATGCTGCATTACCGAAAACCGGTAATGCTATAAATAAATATGCCTATATTTTTTGGTAGCTGTGACTTTTGGTAGCGCTAGTGACCCTTTTGATAAAAAAGGTCTATATATTTTTTTGGTAGCTGTAGTGACCCATGTAGCTGTAGTGACCCATGTAGCTGTAGTGACCCATGTAGCTGTAATGAGCCTGGTAGCTGTAGTGGTAGTGACCCAGGTAGCTGTAGTGAGCCAGTCCCTTCTGTACGCCGTAATGATGTCACCTTGAACAATATAAAAAAAAGGTTGTTTACATTTCCTTTAAATGACATGAATAAATGTTTTTTTACGTATGCTTTTCAGGAAGGACCAAGGCCCTGTCAAGTGATTTACATTTATTTTTCAAATTGAAACTGCTATTTCTACTCTTGACATAATTCAAATCTAGGTAAACATTTACACTTAACAAGATGACACGATTTAAAATTTCTGGAAGCGTGTCTCTGTTGTGTGTGTGGAAGTTTAAATTGAGATATTCTAAGATACCCAGGTACCCTTTTTACCCTATACTAACTACAGTATCTAAACACACTGTTTTAAGTCACTTCTCATATTCACCTCAAGTTTTTCACCTAAATGACTTAAATATCCTAATACCTTGTACACACATGAGTTAAATGAATTCAAATTAAATGTGTTAGGTGAATTATACGGAATCCAGTTAAGGACATATGAACCAAATAAAATTGACTTTATTATTAATATTTGAAATTGAAATACTAAATGAATATTTTGTCAATAGTTTCTACATGTATATTATATTTAAAAAATAACTCAATATTTTGAGATTATTAATTGACTAAATTGAATTTGACATACTGTTTGTTTGCCCTTCACGGGGCTCTGTAGAACACGTTTATTATTTAATTGCATTTAATTATCAGGTGTGTACTAGGTATTATACTAAATACCTAAACGTTATTTCACTTTAAATGACTACACCTAAACATATTGATTTAAAGACGTTTACCAACATTGTTTAAAATAAGGGAGAGACTTGCTGCAGGATATTTGGAGGAGAGTGCAGCAGCACCTTACACTAGAGGATGCTGCTGCGGTTGCAGACCAATCTGTGCTGCTCAGATTTCTACCATATACAGTATATAATCCTATAAATACTGTATATACCTATAGATGCCACAGAATTCTTTACACTGCAATTAAGAATTATGTGTATTTAAAGCTTCAGCATTGTAAATTAGGAAGCTATTAATAAAAATTAAGAACTTGATAGTCAGTATCCTTTTTCAAAAGTAAAAGTGTAATAAGTAAAGGGTGTAAAACATTCATATAATTACATATATAGTTATTTAATGGTGATTAATAGGACAACAATGCACGATTTTTTTTTCAAAAATAACTTTCAATATATTAAAGTTTTATAAGCATGCATTCCTGATCTTGACATGGTTTATGCCAAAAGTGTTTTTTCTTGTAGGGAAAAGGTTCTTCACCTTTTAAAAAGTTGGTTTACTCTTGTATGTTTGAACAAAATAAGGAAGAAATCTCTTTAGTTCAATATTAAACTTGCTTATGGGTCTCTTGACTATGTATGACTACAAACAAAATGACACACTCGTAAACCCTAAAGCCTATTAATATATTAGTCTCTTCAGGTTTTGCAATGCCTTTTGTTAGACTTTATTAAAATCGTATAGGTTGAAATTATTTGGCGTTTTCCAGCCTAGCATTCAACTGAAATTCATTTGAATTCAGGGCCGCAGTTCACTTAAGCTAGTCGCTCACCGTGTGGAGCATTCTATACGAGACTTTGCCCATATAACGTGCCGCCGCGACTCCACCACTTGTGGACGTGCAGTCCAACATAATATTAATGCTCACACTTCACAAATGAACTCTACAAATGAACATGTGTTAATGTTTACAACGAGCTATGCCGGCAAACAAAGACACCCGAATGGCGGTGTCTGAATGTCACGAGGATCAAATTGTGTACATCTTAATAATCCCATGAAGAATGGGAATGGGTCATTGTATTAGATGTGGCTGGACCTTTAGTAGGTTATAGTGTCAAAATAGGGCAATCTTGTATTGTGGTTTTTATGGAATATTATTTATTATTAATAGACATGTAACAGAACATACCATAGACCATAGTTAATTAATGGAAGTGATGTTAAAATTTTAAACCTTGGCAGTATAATGAGTTCGAAGTGTTCAGTGATAGAAGTTTTTGTCTATGAAAATTAACATAAAAGATTTATGATTAATTAGAGAAAAAAATTACCAGTCACCTTCATTGTTTGGTAAGAAAAGGACTAAACACAAGTTGAGTTCAGACTAATTTAAATAATCGAACAATTTTGAATGGCTGTAATTTGGTTACAATGTCATCAAGTTTCCACTTTTTGATTAGCTTTAAGCAGTTTCACTTGAATTCTTCAGACTGGGCATTGGAATGCACCCTTCTCACCACGTCAATCCTGTTCTGTAACTTTGTTCTTAACGTATGCAGGGTGTAATTGTTCAGAGCATATATAACATCTATTGTAGTAGGTTAACTAGTAAAAAAAAATGTGTTAATATGACATTTAAATTGTAAACTACATGTAATGCCTAACATGTGTTTTTCATCAAAATCTTTAATGTGTGTCTCCTCTTAATTCACATAAATTACTGTGTTAGTACACGCACTTAATGAAACCGTGAAATTTTCTCAAAAATATTTCCTTTAAAATGAGTATATTGTATGGGTTCCACACTGTTTTTTCACAGGAAGTTTTAAATCTTTTCAAAAAATATCCTCTTGTGTTTTTCATTATGCGTGACAGTTTGCTACGTATTGACTGTTGAAGATGCAGGAAACCCAAGTAAAGTTCAATGAATTTTTATTGAAAAATAATTTCTAGAGACGTGCTCACCGCGCCATCCGAGTTCAGCACCTTTACATCTATAGCAACCTCAGCCTCATTGCTTTCATTTTAAGGGTGCGTGTAGACTATTCGTGCTCGGTGAGGTGTGTCGTGGATAAGCTCAAGTAATGTGGACGGACTCGCGATCAGTAGTACAAGTAGCACGAGTAACGCGAGCCAGAGGCTCGTCTTTCTTGGCTTGGTGTCGGTGCTCATCAAGTCATTTGATGGGGACGAGTACAATTTAGTTGACTCGCTGTAATCGTGGTGTTTCTCCCAACAATGCGTGCATGATTATAAAACTTCGTCATCGCTAAACGAATCCGCAAGAGTCAAAGCCTCTCGAGTAACTGAACTCAACGTGTCCAACACGTTAATGCTATACCAACATATTACTAGCGTATAATTATAAGGAACTTACTGTAAATGTCGAATGCCAAAAATTTACGTTTCCCCTAAAATTACTGTTACCTAAAGCTGTGAAAAATTTACATTTGAAAAATTTACATTTGAAAAATTTACATTTGAAAAATTTGCTTTTGAAAATTTTACATTTCAAAAATTTAAGTGAAAAACTATTGTTTTCAATTGGCTGTAATGCTGTAAAGTTGTAAACGTCTTTAGGAATGCCAACAACAACACTAGTAAATGCGACTTTCTTAAATTTCTTTTTTGGAATTCTTGGGCCTCAGTAAAAAAAATCACAAAACTGTGAAAATCATGACTATTTTCATGAGTCATGACTATATTCATGACTTACTTAGGATCTATAATTTTATGACTATGAGGATGCCAATAAAACTAAAGGGCAAATTTTATAGGACAGTGGTTAGACCAATTATATTGTATGGGTCAGAATGTTGGGCAGCCAAGAACAAGCAAGAGGATAGACTGCAGGTGGCTGAAATGCGAATGCCAATGTTTAGGTGTGGAGTAACAAGAAGGATAGGATCAGAAATGACATTACCAGAGGGAGTGTAGAGATAGCAAGCATACTAGAAAAGATGCAGGAAAATAAGGTTGAGATGGTTTAGGCATGTAACAGGGAGTGGGGAAGGATGAGCTGCTTAAACAGGTGATGGGGTTGGACCTGGGGATTAAAAGGGGTAGAGGAAGGCCTTAACAAGCTTGTTATGTGGTGGTAAAACGGGATAGGGGGCATGTGGGTTATCTTGGGAGTTTGGTACAAAATCGAAAGGAGTGAAGAGATATAACCCATAAGGCCGAGCGTGCATACTGCGGGAGGGGGGGGGATGTGCAGGAAATGATGATGATGAATTTTTTGACTATCATGTTAATTCTGTTCCCCAGTCAATGGTAGTCATAAAGATATGATGTCCATACACTCATATATGACAGTATTTGTTATTCAATACCTTAGAACCTCGATTATCCTCCGTCACCTATCAGACTGGGGTGTTGGTCGGAACGCAATAAAATGTCGGATAATAATTATCAAACTGTACATATAAATCATTTATTAAATTGTACAAAAATAAGTTACCGGTTTCGTAAAATAAAATGTATTACACATGTACAGACATATGTACATATATTTTGTCACAAAAAATTAAACAATTTTAATTTTTTAACAAAAAAAAACAGTAGTTTTAAAAGTAATAGTAAAAGTCAGTTAATATTTTTGGAAAGAAGTGACATGGTGTCGGACCGGTTAACCCAAGAAGTCGGTTGATCAGAAGTCAGATAATTGAGGTTCTACTGTAATGTTTTTAATGAGCCAGTTATGACACTTCTATTTGTCAAATGGCAGTTTTATTGTTATTTTGTAATGACCTCCTTTTTTAAATTTTAAAGTTTTTTATAAAACTAGTGGGGTAACCCGTCATAAATGACGGGAGCAAAATTCACAGGCAATTGTGCGCATGCGCGTCGTTTTTTCCTTTTTTTACTCTTTTCATTTCAATTTCAGTCACACCCTCCCACTTTTCTCTCTCTCTCTCCCTTCTACACTTTCCAATCTTTTCTCCTCACCCCCTCCCACTTTTCTCTCTCTCTCTCTCTCTCTTCTCTCCCTTCTACACTTTCCAAAGGAAGAGTTCAACATATAGTTGACCTTGAGAAAAAAAACGGTTCATTTATTCAAATTTATATAAATTCCGACGTGCTTCAATGGTTTTTGTTACTCCACACACACACAAACACACAGACCTGGGATTTTATATATATACTAGTGGGGTAACCTGTCATAAATGACGGGAGCATCTAGTTTATTTTTGTGTGACTGTCCGGTTGTCATGAAGTAATTCGCCTTGACCACTTGTGTTTTTTTATAAGCACCTTAATATTGTTACAGGTATGTGAAGACAGGGATATACAGTCGTGTGCCCCGCCCTTTTATGACTGTCAGACCAAATATCAACCAATTGGAAATTGAAAAGACCGGGGCATGTGACGTCAGACCAAATATCAACCAATTGGAAATTG
Organism: Brachycybe producta; assembly: GCA_036925085.1. Classification (NCBI taxonomy): domain Eukaryota; kingdom Metazoa; phylum Arthropoda; class Diplopoda; order Playtdesmida; family Andrognathidae; genus Brachycybe; species Brachycybe producta. The sequence continues at coordinate 2,337,364 of JAUPFP010000035.1, read as the reverse complement.
AAAAGAACGGGGCATGTGACGTCAGACCAAATATCAACCAATTGGAAATTGAAAAGAACGGGGCATGTGACATCAGACAACATAACAAAATAATTAAAAGTTGCTGGCCCTCATAAAGTTGACCATGAGAAAAAAGTGGTTCATTTAAATTTCAATCTGATTAAGTTTTTGTCCTAAAACAATTTACCCTAAAGAAACATTTCCCCTAAAGAAACATTTGCCCTAAAACCATTTACCCTAAAGGAACATTTGCCCTAAAAGAACATTTGCCCTAAAGGGACATTTGCCCTAAAGGGACATTTGCCCTAAAGGGACATTTGCCCTAAAAGAACATTTGCCCTAAAGGGACAATTGCCCTAAAAGAACATTTGCCCTAAAGGGACAATTGCCCTAAAGAGGCAATTGCCCTAAAGGGACAATTGCCCTAAAGGGACAATTTCCCATAAAGGGACAATTGCCCTAAAGGGACAATTGCCCTAAAGAGACATTTGCCCTAAAGGGACATTTGCCCTAAAGGGACATTTGCCCTAAAGGGACATTTGCCCTAGGGACATTTGCCCTAGAGACATTTGCCCTAAAGAGACATTGTCCTAAAGGGACATTTGCCCTAAAGGGACATTTGCCTTAAAAAACATTTGCCCTAAAAAAACATTTGCCCTAAAAAAACATTTGCCCTAAAAAAACATTTGCCCTAAAGGGACATTTGCCCTAAAAAAACATTTGCCCTAAAGGGATGTTCCCCTAATGAGTAGTCTAAATATACAGTAATTGGTATTAGGGCAAATGTTCCTTGAGGGCAAATGTTCCTTGAGGGCAAATAGTTTTAGGGCAAATGTTCTATTAGGGTAATTAGTTTTAGGGTAAATGGTTTTAGGGCAAGTGGTCTTTGAGGGCAAATAGTTTTAGGGCAAATGGTTTTAAGGGCAAGTTGTTTTAGGGCAAGTTGTTTTAGAGCAAATGTTCTATTAGGGTAAATAGTTTTAGGGTAAATAGTTTTAGGGCAAGTGTTCCTTGAGGGCAAATAGTTTTAGGGCAACTGGTTTTAGGGCAAGTGGTTTTAGGGCAAATGTTCTATTAGGGTAAATTGTTTTAAGGAAAATGTTCCATTAGGGTTAATTGTTTTTATGGCATGGATGGAGAGAGTGCAACATAATGTTGTTATAATTGCTGGGCACAATTGCCTGTGATAAACTGTAGTTTACTTTTGCTACTATTATCCCCTCCCCTTTTTATATTTGAAAGCGAAAATGTGTTTTTCATTTTCTCTGGTGTGCGCATGCGCGTCGTTTTTTTTTTTACTAATTTCATTTCAATTTCAGTCACCCCCTCCCACTTTTCCTCCCTCCACGTTTCTCTTTCACCCGGGTCCCCCCTTCTACACTTTCCATCCAACATTTTCCCCTCTCCAATTTAATATCATGGGGTTCTTGGATGGGAAGGGTGCAACATATAGTTGACCTTGAGAAAAAAAAAGCAGTTCATTTATTCAAATTTATATAAATTCCGACGTTACACACACACAGACCTGGGATATTATATATATAATATTTTTATATGTATATTTTTAATCGATTGTGGGTAAAAAGATAGGTGATTTTGTTAAGCATTTTTTAGGGTAAGGTTTTGGGGTTTAGGTGCAAATGCTTTAGGGGGTTGATACTAATATGAATGCTCCACAGCTTGTTGCTGGGAGCAATAGTTCCTTTGTTTGAGGTATTATTTCTTCAAACACTGTCCAGGAAGGAAATCATTTAGGAAAACCCACTTCAGCTATACCTTCACATGTAAAGGTTATGGTGGTTAACTGTAGGAGTCTACGAAACAAAGTTCCTGAGTTCATTGCGGCAGTTGAGGAGACTGGTTGCAATATAATTCTTGGTACAGAGTCATGGCTTGATGATACTGTTAATAATGGGGAAATATTTCCAGATGGTTTCACAGTGTACCGTAGAGACAGGGTTGGTCGTTCTGGAGGTGGGGTTTTCATAGCTATTTCACAAATATTTCATAGTTGCAGGGAAACAAGTTTTGAAACAGACTATGAAATAGTATGTTGTAGTTTAAGGCTAAAGAATGGTAAAAAGGTGTTTTTATATTCTTTCTATCGGCCACCGGGATCCTCCATAGCAGATGTAACTAGTGTAAGAACTTCTTTGGACACTCTTCATCGTAAATACCATAGCCCAATGATTATTTTAGGAGGTGATGTAAATTTTCCAAACATCAACTGGGAAATGCATACGGTGATCAGTGGCAGTGACAAGCCATTAGCAGTTTCATTTTTAGATAGTATGAATACTTATTCTATGGAACAGGTTGTAACTAAACCAACCAGAAATGACAAAATTCTTGATGTAGTACTGACTAATAGTCCAGAGTTATTATCCAATGTTAGGGTATCAGGGGGAATTAGTGATCATCAGATTGTCTTATGTGATGTTAATGCATGTGTGGAAAAAATTTCTGAGGTTAAAAGAGTAGTGTTCTTTTTAACAAATGTAATTGGGATGGTTTTAAGTCACATTTGATAGATAATTTTCATAAATTTAAAGAATGTTTTCATCCTCAAAATGTGAATTTGAATTGGTCACGATTTCATAGTTTAATTTTAAGTGGGTCTTCCTCCTTTATTCCAACCAAGGTAGTTAGAGACTGTGCCACACCAGTATGGTACACTAGCAAAGTTAAAAGGGCTCTTCGTAAGCAACGCTTATGGAGGAATAGGGCTAGAAATCACCCAAAATTAGTGAATTCAAATGAATTCCGTATTGCACGCACAGCAGCGAAACGGGAAATCTTGTTAGCTCACGATATTTTTAAAACAGAAACGCTTGGAGAATGGTTAAAAACGGACCCAAAACTATTTTGGCGTTACATCAAGAACTCTAGGCAAAGTAGAGAATCTATTCCTTCTCTGGTTGACATAAATGGGAAGCTTGTTTCAGATGCAGTAGGGAAAGCTACCTTATTAAATGAACAATACAAGAAGGTCTTCACAATTGATGATGGCATACCACATGAGGATTTTCCTTCAACATCTCTTTGTATGGATCAAATTGTAATAACTGCAGATGGGATAGTCAAGCAACTTCTAAAATTAGACTCAAATAAACCTGTGGTCCAGATGGGATGTATGCTATCATTTTAAAAAATCTTGCACAAGAGTTGGGTCCATACCTTCAGTTAATTTTTCAACAGAGTTTAGATGTAGGTATTGTACCAGATATGTGGAAATTAGCTAATGTTAGTCCAATTTTTAAATCAGGAGACAAGTCTCAGGTAACTAATTACAGACCCGTGTCTTTAACCTCGATAGTTTGCAAGGTCCTTGAACATATTATATATTCCTTCTCAATGAATTTTCTTATGGAAAACAATCTTTTGTGTGATAACCAGCATGGGTTTCTTAGGGGGCGTTCATGTGAAACCCAGCTTATTCTTTTAGTTGATGACCTTCAGAAAATTTTAGACAAAGGCAGTCAGATAGATTTGGTTTTTCTTGATCTCTGCAAGGCATTTGACACAGTTTCTCACTCAAAACTAATGAAAAAAATTAGTGGGTATGGATTGGGTGAACAGGTGTATAAATGGGTGCATTCCTTTTTTGAGTGACAGGAAACAAAGGGTTGTTGCAGGTGGGTCTGAATCTGACTGGATAGGGGTTACATCAGGGGTTCCTCAGGGTAGTGTGTTGGGTCCGCTTCTGTTTCTTTTATATATCAATGACCTCAGCAGTCAAGTTAGCAGCAATTGCCGGCTATTTGCAGATGATACAATAATTTATCGTGAGGTTACATCTGACAATGATTGCCATATTATTGATAGTGACTAGAAACTCTCATTAAAATGATTTAGAGCAATCAGAAAAATTAGCACGTACTTACACGTGTTTAATGCCTTCAGGATTATTCCTTTTTCTAAATTTTAAAAGGGCTTTCTATTTTTAAATAACATTTAAAATCTTACGTTTTTAAACTCCATGTTAAGTCCCATAGGAGCAAAAAACCGTCACCCAAACATTTGAAGAACTTCCATTAAAAACGGTTTAGAACAATCACCTAAAAATTAGCACACGCATTAATCTATTGGCTTCACCATGTTTTCTTTTTATAAGATTAACATGAGAAATTATTTTTCTATTAATTATTATGTGACTTCAAACCGGGAGAAAAAACGTTAAAATACCGTTTTTCAATCAACAACGATCGCAGCGCCTACATTCGGAGAAATTTTGAAATAAAAGCTATATCTAGCCTCTTAAAGAGACCATTAACCTCCAGGAATATCTTTTCAAAATATTGTCAAGACTTACCCAACGATTGTCAAAACAATTTTTAAATTTTAATTTCCAAAAACCAAAGTTTTTCCCTCCCCCATCTCTTTTTTGAGGTAAAGGTTGTCACCTCACATTTCCAGAATTCTTTAATGAAATATAGGTATTCCCAACAATCTATAAAAAAATAGATTGGCAATTTCATAGACATCAGCGCCCCCAAACTGAGGCTACTGCAGCTACGCAGAAAGGACAGTGATCACTGATCAGCAGTCAAATACATTAGGGGTCATACTAAAAGGCAGGATGGGTAGAAAAGGCAGAATTTCGTTATTTCAGGGCAGGTCGCGATATTTTTGGGCAGGTGAGGGCAATCGAGGGTAGGTGGGGGTACTACCTACTAAACTTAACCATTACCTGCCCGGAAAAAAAATATTTCCGGAATTTTAAAAAAATTTTGAAATTTTATGTATAGGGTAGAATGGGCGCAATTTCGTTATTTCTAGGCAGGTCGCGATATTTTTGGGCAGGTGAGGGTAATCGAGGGTAGGTGAGGCTACTCCCCACTAAACTTAACCATTACCTGCCCAAAAAAAAAATTTCCGTAATTTTATAAAAATTTTGAATTTTTTTGTATATGGTAGAATGGGCAGAATTTCATTATTTCTGGGCAGGTCGCGATATTTTTGGGCAGGTGAGGGTAATCGAGGGTAGGTGAGGGTACTACCTGCCAACAGTGAAAAAGTGAATGACTGTAACAGCAACAGCTAACCAACAGCTAACCAAATTATTTATTTTCAAAGGCCATTGAATAAATCACGTTGATGTACGTATTTTATTATTCATGTTAAATATGTGTATTTTGGTATTTGTGTGAAATAAACAATTAAATTTTATTCTATTGTATTCAGTATAATTTTCAGGGGAAGGTTACATAAATAATGAACAAATACATTAAATGTGCAGTTCCTTTTATGAAAAAAAATAAGAATATATGAGTTTGCTATGAGCAGCCCATAGGCAATTAAAAGCTTTTTGCCTTTTACTGTCATGGCCGCTGTAGTGTTCAATTCGCCTCAAAGATGGCGTCTTAACTGCCAATCTATTCTTTATAGATCGTTGGGTATTCCCTATTCACATCCAACTCAATACAACCTTCCATGTTGAATAATTCAAATATTAAATCCATAGGTACTTTTAAATGAAAGTAATGTGCGCTGGTAACAACACATCAGAATTCGAGTATACAAGTAGACTTTGGGGGTTTTGTTGCCAATGTCTGTTGTTTGGTGGCGCATCTATCTCATAAAGTTCATTTACATGAAGTCAACTGATTTTGAATTTTTTTAAATTATATTAATCATTTATTTAAAATTTTAAAAATAGTTTTGGTAATCGTTGAATAATTCTTGATAATATTTTGACAAGAAATTGCTGGAGGTACTGGTCTCTTTAAAAAAAAAAAGTACATTTAGAGGATATAGGTGGTAGGGCAAAAGTCATAGACAAACTAATTTGCTTGTTACTAAGTTTAGCTCTTATTCATCTTACTCTAGCAATGCATTATGCTCACTTCAAATTTAACTCATGCCTTTTTTTTAGTGGTATACAGTGTACAACCTTATTTTTTTGTATCTCTGAACTTGGGAATGAATTGTAATTAGGTATAAACGGTATAGTACATTATCACGAAACCTGACGTTGTAATTTTAAGAGAGTGTGTTTAAACTATAGGCGTGTAGTTTTCACTTTTGCTTTTCTTTTTTTTTTCTACCATTCGGTTAATGACCTATGAAACCCCCCCCCCCCCCAAAAAAAAATATTATGCTACAATGTTTTGCCTTTTTTATTTATTCGATGGTGTTTTTTTTTTCTTTCTTCAAAGTTTGCATGAGGGGTGGGGGATATATTTGACGATACTGGAATATTACAATGAAAACAAACTTGCGATTTGCACATGTAAGATTACAAAAAAAATATTCACACCGAGGTTGGAGAGAGAGAGAGAGAAAAAAAAAACATTTCTCAGAAAGTTAAAAGCTGTCATTGACATTTTACATGGACATTACATGGAACATGTGAAAATTTTGAACAGATTTATGTAGATTTACATTTTGGTCATATCTTGAATCTTTTCTCTTAATAGTGAGACTGAATTGTGAGAGACAATTTCACATTGTTTCTTCTATTTGTGTTCTCTCACATGTGTTTGTGAGTGTAATTTCTGTATCTTTCATGGTGCGTTTTTTCGATCTTTTTCTCGTGTCCTTAGCTGAGGTCACACTACTCAACATACAGGGTGTCTATAAAGTCTTTCCCTGATTACAAAAACCCACTGTACACAAACTATGCAAAGTACAAGCAAACGGTTTTCACCTATTTGTAGCCACACTCATAACGTTTTTTTCCTACCCGGTTTTCCAGCCCGTAAACAGTCCAGGCGGCGCTGCAGTCATCAACATTGGCTTGAGTCACAGTTGGTCGTCCAGTTCTTTTCAAATCTCCAACACTACCAGTTTCTTTAAACTTCAGATACCACTGTTTAATGCTTTTAACATCCGGTGGTTCTCGTAGATATTCCGTTCTAGTTTCGCCGAATTGTAGTTGCCGATTTCGTTTCATGAAACCACGAAACACATTGCGCTTTCCCCTGCAACGACGCCATTTTGGTTTTGATGACCGCAGCGCTGCCTGGACTGTTTACGGGTTGGAAAACTGGGCAGGAAAAAAACTTTATGAGTGTGGCTACAAATAGGTGAAAACCGTTTGCTTGTACTTTACATAGTTTGTGTACAGTGGATTTTTTTAATCAGGGAAAGACTTTATGGACACCCTGTATATTTTTTTTTAGCAAGTGTAATGCTACGTTACAACAACAACATACGTAATACATGCTGTAGGTGTGTTGTAAAAATGAGAGAACAAGAGTTTTATTTATTTGTTTTTGTTTTTGGAAAGATTGTTGCAGTCAATAAAATAACAACTTTGAATTTGAGAGTTTGTCTTCAATGATGCTGTTGTTCTGTGGCTAAAGACTCTGGTTTAGTTTGATGTTGCACAACAAATTATTGAACAGTGTGTTCGTTTTCAGGTTGCACATCACACTTTGTGCAGCATAACATCACCATTTTTTTTATTTGTGTGAACTTGTATGCTTTCTTATCTATGTGTCTTGTATGAATATGTCAGTTCACGCACAGCAACATTGAAACATTTTGTTGTCTGATTTTTTTTTGCTGAAAAAAAAAGTCACAAGGTTATACAATTGTTACTTTGATAGATGCTTGTCATATGTAATGCCATATGTACAATTGTGAAGAAGAAAAGTAGAAAAATGTGTTTTTTTGTTGAATAGTGAAACTGATAAGAAGTGAAGTGTAAACTTTTCAACTACTGCCAAACATATTTCACAAGTCAGTAGTTAAGAAGATTCATCATCACTCATCAGCAAAAGAGTTTAAGACACAAATACTTGGAAAAGGTTGGATGATTTCAAAAATTCCAAGTGAAAGTTTTAGTAGCCGATAATTCTTTGCAAAAATCGACTTTTGTGTGAAAAGAATTTTTTTCCCTTTTATTTCACTTACTAAAATCACTGGCAGTAATTTCTTTTAAAAGAAAGAAAATTGGGTTCTTGTATTATTGTTCATAGACTGAATAGCAAACACAATTTGGTACAATTCTCCATATCCATTTCTCATCCATATAGTTGAATTATAGTCATTATGTGCATTGATTCAAAGCAACGCTTGCATTATGACTTAAAGAATAGATATTTGGTGGAGGGAAATAATAGTGAATGATGAAATGATGTTAACTTTGATGATAATTACGAAAGTATACAATTTCCAAAAAAAACTTATCCCGGGAAGGGGGGAGGCTGTCTAATTACATAAAAAGTCATAAAATAGTGACGATCATATGTTATGTTGTCACTACTTGTGCTTGATCATTTTATGACCGCCTATTATTTAGCACACCAGTCATTGGCAGTCATACTACAATATTTGTTATAATGTTTTTTTTTCTTTTGTGACTTTTACAGGTTTATGAACTAGATATGATAATTTAGTGTCATATAACAGTCTGGGGCCTCGTTATAAAACAATAGCTCATAAGCAGTCACATCTTAAGGTACGGTTGTTTCATTTTTTATAACTTTTTTTCTGTAATGATGTTCTTGATTTCTATAAATTGTATTATAACATGGGTGGAATGTTTATTTCATTATTTTATTTAACCTTGCATGTTGTTGGTGGAAATACTGTAAGTATGAATGTTATATTGACTGCTAAAATACTTAATGATATACCGTTGGGTTGTTAGAACCGAACCGAGACACCATTCTAAGGTTTGGCAGAAATTTTGCCAGCATGCAATCAACACGTCAGGAACGCCATCACCATGGATGCGTTTGACAATTGTTTGATGCAATATGGCGGTTTGTGTCTGTTGTACAGTGTTCAGTTAGTCATATGTAAACATATTCATTATGTTTGCAAATTACTTGACATACACCTAATATACTCCCAATGATGTCTTGTTTTACCTGAATGACAATCATTTCTCTTCCTGTGAATAGTTCTTTGTTAGGACGATTTCAATTTCATGATGATGTCTTATTTTTAAATAATGACAATCAGTCGTGATTGGGCGCAATCCCTCCCTGCCACATGGCTTTCGAGCTGATTGCAGGTGTACTTAATTGAATTGAATTGAATTGAATTGAATTTGTGATCAGGAGCAATCCCTCCCCCCTGCCACATGGCTTTTAAGCTGATTGCAGGTGTACTGAGTTGAATTGAATTGAATGCTTTGCATGGCTTCATGAGTGTTGTCAACTAAAACGGGAGCCATGCTACTTTCTGTGCTGTTTTGCTTCCTGTTGCATTCAACATACTAAATTTGCACAAGGTCTAATTTTGTAGACATAAGGTGGATTCACAATACTTAAAAGAAATTGTTTAAAAATGTAGTGCAATGATACACAACACCATCTGCTACAGCCTACATTGATAATTGAACGGCTTTATTTTTGTGAAGCGGAAGTTGTTGTAACCAAAAGAAATGCATTCTTGAAGTTTATGCTTTTATTAGAATAATGTGGTAGGGGTGATGTCAATATGTACATTAAGCTGTTTGTCTTGTCAGTAATAAATTTATTGCGAACAGTTTTAAATCGCACACAGGTTGTGCAGCATTGTACTACAATTTGTTGAATAACATGAAACCATCTTAGGCCGGTAGCAAATGTGACAGCAGTTAATTTGGCGATCAGTATTGCTTGTCATATATGGGTAGCAGTTGAAAGCAACCACATTCAGGCAGCAAATGCGGTGTACTTGGATTGACCAGGGCAGCAAGTTGAGACAACAGAACTATTTGCACAAGTGTAGATCACAAAATAATGACCCACGCGTGTGCATACAATGACGTTTTTCTTGGTCAGGCCATATGCTAAAGTGGAAAAACTAGTAAACTCTTTCTTGCAAATAAGCTGCTTCATTTGATCATTTTTTCAATAAACAACATACTGAATAAAAGTTGCTGGCTGGTTGTATGTGATGTCAAAATGAAGTTTCACATTCAACACCTGCTTTTAATTGCTGCCTCATTTTCTGCAAGCCTTAGAAGCTGACAATAACTTCAATACTATCTATTAATTCAAGAAATCTAGCCTTTCTCAAATACACCCTAAATGTTTTTATACATTGAACATCTGTCTGGAAACGATATTATTTAATGTCGTTTAATTAATGTTTAAAAAATTTGGTAACAATATTTCCAACAAACGTAATTTGTACACAGTCCCATCTTAAGGCACGGACTAGTACGTGTTGTAGCCCAGTGGCCCCATTAGTTTTAAAGGGCCTCACTTTCTTAACACTAACTTAGCATGCTGTATCTATGTTTAAATGTAACATTTGTGGGTATGTAACATCCTGTGGGCCCCAATTCTTCATTTAGCCCACAGACCAAATAACTCTTAAAATGGCACTGTGTGTACACACAAAAGTACAAGTGTGGCAACCTGGTCTGCTCAATTTCAAATTTTTGATTGAGCAGACGAATTCCCTATGGTGGTCTGCCTGACAGCTACAGTAGGCTGTTGGGACGGACGCCATTTTGGTGCCAGCAGACCTCTCACCATTAAGTCAATGGGTGAGAGGTCAGAAGTGACCTCTGTTCTTTGGCTGGTCGGAATTGACCAGCCAAATGTGTAAATAATCACTGCATTCATCTTATCACATCGTAAGTGTAATTAAACACACTTTTATTCATCATACACTTGTGTCATGTCTTTTATTGGGGGTTTACCGCGGGAGGGTGGGTTGCCGGTTTGGGGTTAACACCACCGTCCACCTCCGTCCTTTTTCGGCCAGTAATTCGTGTTGGCTCGCAGTAGAACAACGGTTCTACCGCAATATTCTCGGCGTGGCGACATGGTTTTTTGTCGTGTCCATCGTGGGTGGTTCCTGGGAGCCAACACATCCCAAGGTCTACCGTGTGGAGACGGCTACGGGAACGGTCCCGTCTCCGTTTTGGAGCCGGTGACGGTAAGTTTTTGTATCTAAATTTACCAGGTATTGTGACGGTGCAGTCGGGACGTTACACAAGCGTGATAACATTTCTCACATCTTTTTTACAAACACTTGTAATCATTATCATGTTTCTAATGACTTTTTTTGGTGAAGGACAGTCCTTGTGATGTGTGCGTTTTCATTTGTGAATGTCGGGTTCTGTGTGTATGTGTGATTTCTCATTCCATGTCAGTGTAAAGTTGGCATAATTGGCAACATGAGCACCCTACGGCTCTTTTCACCTGAAAAGAAAAGAAACATTGATCATTCAACCAATCTGTAAGTCTGTCTAAATTAATTTGTTGGCATATCATCAACCAACTTGTACAAAAATTGGACATGTTTTATAACTCCTGACATTTAATTCTCATTTAATTCACAAGGAACTCATTTCTTTAAATGGATTTTTGGACCCTAAAATCTCTAAGGCAAGTTGCTTTGGAACTTTTCTTAAAAAGATATATTCTCAAATAAAAATTAACTATTGTCGCAACGGGGAAAGATTTTAAATTATGATAGCTGTTGGATATGCTAATTTTCAAGACGTTATAAAGTATGTAAATATGCATGACCTGTCTGAAAACAACGGTCAGTTCTTTAATCAACGTTTGTTTGTTATAAATTATCTTTTAATGAAGGTGACGTCAATTGTTGATATTAGAAACTCATTTTAAAACCTTTTACAGTTTATTTCAGAGGTGGCCGAAACTTATACTGGCTCTCAGAGCCATATACAAGTAACTGTGTTTACATTTCTGGCTTATTGTATTATTTGCCAAATTGGTTAAAACTGTGTACAATGTAAGCACATTTCCGTAAGCTATCCACGTTGCATAATCCATTCGTCGAAGCATGCGCACGAATGTGTAATGATAGCACGCAAGATACACGACTAATGGTAGCTACACACTATTCAACAAATAGTTGTACAAAGCAGTGTAAACCGTGGCGTGCAATCTTAATAAGTTCACACTAAATTGTACTGAACAATTTGATGTGTCATTTATGACTAATTCAGGTGCGGACTGGCCTATCGGCATTCGGGCATTTTTCCAAAATACCATTTAGTTTGAGGGCCATTGTTTTCCATTGAGGGCAGATCATACGTTGTTTATGATGAAGATTAAACATTCGCAGAAAGAAAACGAACAGAAAGCTGATGTGTTTTTTTTTTAATAATAGAAATTCCAAAGAAAGTAAAATGACAATTTTTTGTGAAAAAAAAAGGAAAATGGGAAAACATTTTTAAAAATAATTTTGCTGAATTCAAACAGTTTAAAAAAGTGCTCGCTACGCTCGCTGAAAAAAAAATAAGATGTTCATTTTAAACAAAAATGAAAATAAAACGTAGTGAAATATTGGGTGGAGTTCTAAATATTTTTGTAGCCTTTAATTTCACTCAGTGCGCCTCTGCACTTGATCAATGATTGTTTTTTATTATTACAAGCTTTTTTTCAAGTTGATATGACTGCGTTGTTGTGGCTTTGCTTGGACTTCAATTTCCCCTATTTTAACCATCTTTCCCATAATCTAGAGCTGAAATTTTGTACACAGCTTCTACTAATGCAACCTGTTAATCTATCAAATTTTGACGGATCCTCGAATGACCTGTCCAGGATTCGTTATAAGAGGATACGTTAAATAACGTACTTAATTGTCAACAAAATAAAAAAATACACTTATGTAGTCCCAAAAATAAAGAAACATGTCTTAGTATGAATAAAAGCTTGTACTGAAAAACATAATTTCTTATATTTACTTGTTCATAGACACAAACCAATAACATCATTCTAGCAAGTTTCCAAACTTGAATAATATCGAATAATGTTTTACAATTGGTGGCTTTACACGAAAAAATATAATTCTGTTCTATTTTCCATTAAAAAAACAAAATATTTTGCAAGTTGCATGTAGTGTTATTACACAAAAATTAACAACAGATTTTGAGTAGTGTGAATCCACCTTTAACATGCTCGTTGCGTGACGTTAGCCACATTGAAGATTGCAAGCTACTATTTAGCAACCTAGGTGTCACTATTTGTCCACAGCTCGATCATTTTTTTTGTCTACATGTCTCTAGAATGTGCCAGTAGACAACTAGATTATTCTTGCTACTTTGAGCTTATCAAAACAATTCTTTGCCAATTGAATATTTTGAGCATTTTTCTCATGTCATTTAATGGTTGATTATCTATCTTTATGTTGTAAGTTCTCCACCTCCACTGAGGGCATTGCCTCCATCATCATCCATGTGCTTAAAAACTAAATGAAAAAACGTATTTTTTTTTCTATGAAGGACATACGAGAAGATGGGCAAATACAAGGCTTGGCTACATGTAATATGTTTGTACTAGCAAACTGCAGAATAAGAGAGAGTTTCCTTGGTGTAACAAAAAATAAGAAATTCCAGCAATTATTTTAGGTAGACTAAAAAAAAATAATAACAAACGAATCTTCAACAGTCTTTAGGAACAGGTTATCTGTTGATGACAGACAACCAATGGAAAATCATAACACGTTATACATGTATGCAAGTCTTGTACCTGCGGCAATTGTTTCTTTTTCGTCTTTGTTGTACAGATCTAAATATTTATAAATACTTATGTATTTCTATGACAAGTGTGTCTTAAATCTTGTCTACACCTGATCTACAGTAAATGCATTCAAATTAAACCGATTTTGTTGAATAGCTTTGAATGATTACAATGGTGGTATAGTGGATACACATACATTTTCCTAAACACATTTAATTTAGTTAAAAAGCTTATGATAATTGACAAATTTTATACCAAGTGACAACAATAATATCTGATAACATGATTTGCAGAGCTGTTTGCATGGCATTCAATGTGTAGCTGCAACTGTTTGAAAGTTCAATTGGCAAAGAATTGTTTTGATAAGCTCAAAGTAGCAAGAATAATCTAGTTGTCTACTGGCACATTCTAGAGACATGTAGACAAAAAAATGATCGAGCTGTGGACAAATAGTGACACCTAGGTTGCTAAATAGTAGCTTGCAATCTTCAATGTGGCTAACGTCACGCAACGAGCATGTTAAAGGTGGATTCACACTACTCAAAATCTGTTATTAATTTTTGTGTAATAACACTACATGCAACTTGGAAAATATTTTGGTTTTTTAATGGAAAATAGAACAGAATTATATGTTTTCGTGTAAAAAAACCAATTGTAAAACATTTAACCTAGCTAAATGCTGTTTAGATTTATAAATGAAATTGTTTACATCAGAAAAGTTAAATGTATTTAGCATTTAAATAAGTTTAACTAAGCAAGAGTAAACAGGATATTCTATTCCTGTCTGCATCTGCTAGGATGCAGTAATGTAGTTGAAAGTTTCTTTGTAGCTGTTTCTAATTTTAAGTGCAGTTTAAATGAAATTATGATGTAGAAATTTGCATGAAACTGATTAAGCCCCAAACAGAAACCAGCTGAACAACTATCTCAAGAATTGTCATCACAACTTTAAGATAACTACTAAGCTCAATAACCTTATTAGTAAACAAGTCCTAGATTATCAGTAATTTGGCCCAACACAATTTAGTCAAAAATTAACTAACAGTAAGTTACAATTTTTACAAGCACATTTTAGAAAAAGAAAATAATAGTTTGCGGGAAACTAGAATAAATGAATAAGCTAACTAACATATTTTAGTGACGAATAATGTCAATCAATTTTTCGCTTTTATTGTTTTCATTTTGTCACAAAAACGTATGCAAGTGATGTTTAGTAATGTTCAGCAATGGAAGGTTGCTCTCTAAGTGAAGTGATCTGGGAGAAGAACACGCCCTAGGAAAAATTGCATACAGGCCCTAAGAAGTAAGAACCTCCAAAAATGCCTACAACTCCACCCAACATTTCATTTGGCTCTATTGTCATTTTTGTACTACACTTTGCCGTTTTGCACTAACATGCAGGTGAGCAAAAAGCGAGCAAGATGTCTTTTAAGCAAAGTGAATGAAACCGGAAAATTCTTTTTTTTTTTAAATATTTTAAATTAATTGATGGTATTATTTATGCTTTATCACTTAGCACATTTACCTATTCTAGTTTTAAACATGTGCAGACAATTTAGACGCAAAAATTGCATAATCAAAATAAACTGACTTTATTAGGTAAATATGTTTGAATTAATTATATAATTTTCATAATATATAGAAATCTTTTTGAATTCAATTTTACACTTTGATCAATTTTCATACAGTTGTGAAAAGTAGGCTATACTTTTAAAGTCATCTTTAAAAAGTCGTCGGTGATAGATCAACCAAAATTATGCTGAATTCCAATCAAAATTACTGGTTTGAGATTAGAGCTTTCTAGTTATTTTGTCAACCAAGCATAAGATATGTTAATTAGAAAATGAAAGCACATGCAATCAGGTTTTAATTTTTTTTAAAAAAGCATAATAATCGCGGTAACTCTCGTTATCACTTAACACATTTACCTACTAGTTTTAAATAACCTTCAATTTTTTTTCTTCTTCTGAATTGATGCTTCTAAAAAGTTTGTGTATCCCTTTATTGTTACAAAACTAAGAGATAAATTGAACGATTGGGAGAGAAGTTGCGTAAATTGTAGTTGTGGTGACGCGTAACTAGTTTAATCATTGTTGAATTAAGGTGACTGAACAGATATCCCTCCGGATGGTACTACTGCAGTGGCTAATGCTATGCTCTGTAGATGTTTTTGTAGATTTTTTTTAGAAACAACATTATGAAAAAAATCAAATTGTTTTCAAAACTCTTATTAAAGTTTTTTTTCGTGACAATACCTTAAAAATTAAACATTTTATAGCAGTTTTTTTCCCATTGTCACTTCATGAAAAACTATTTTCGCCTTATTTTCAAAATGGCATAACAAGTTTATTTTTAAATATATCATCATTAAAAAAAAACTTTTAGCATGATCGCCAACTATTCTAGTTTCTAAAACATACTAAATTTTTTTGTAATGTTTTTCCATAAAAACGTTAACTTGAAAAACAGATTTTCTCAAAACTGTAGATGGGAAAAGAAACCTATAAAAACAAATAACGACAAAAGTGGAGGGACATCGGGAAGACAGGCATTTGTAGACAGCTTCAGAATTTTTTTTGGCTCCGGCCTTTTATGAGCGTCATCAATTTCTAATTGGTTTGTTACTGGGTCTGATGTCACAAGCCCCGCCCTTTTTATTTCTAATTGGTTGATATTTGGTCTGACGCTCATAAAAGGGCGGAGCCAAAGAAATTCTGAAGCTGTCTACAGATGCCTGTATCTGGACGGAAGGACAAAAAACAAAATAAATATCTATTCAGCTACCTTAAATTTGTAATCCAAAAGAAATGTTAAAATATTTCTTGTTACTGTCACTATACCAAACTTTTTAACATTCCACAATTGAAATGAGGTAATTACAAACATAATTTGGAGCCTCTGTAAATTAGTCTTCCAATTTTTCTTATACTTGATTATATAGTTATCCAAGATTCCATTCCCATCAACGAGTGGGTATAATTAAAATTACAATTACACATCCAAAGAATTTGTTTCAAAATCATAATAGCTGTCTCATTCTAAATAAATATAGAGAGCTCTAGACTCATGACACTAAAATTCCATCAGTTTTCTCAGTAATTATGAGATGAAAGTGTTAAGTTTTTGAAAACCTTTATTAAAATTAACTTTTTTTATTGGTTGTGTGCTCAGTGTTAAGAAAAATTGGGTGTCATATAATTATGAAAAAAAAAATAATTAAAACACAGGCAGAGGAGAGCGTTTGCTAAATTTTTTTCTTTCTTTTCGTTTGTCTATCTGTGTACTTGTCACATTATGGTGTAAATGTGTTCTATGATTCTTTATGAAAAATGTGTTTGCTAATAATTAGATTCCAATTATGAAAATATTCAATGAAAATATGTAGTTAGGGGATGCACTTAACTTAAAAGAAAGAAGAAAAAAACGTCCTAGAATTTTTGATACTCATTTTCTTTTAGAGAACTTTCAAGCTGTAAAGACCTGGTCAGGTGTGCGTGGCTTATACCTAGTACACACCTGATAATTTAAATGCATTTAAATAATAAATGTGTTCTACAGAGCTCTGTGAAGGGCAAACAAACAATATATCGAATTCAATTTATTCAGTTAATAATCTGAAAATTTTGAGTTAATATTTAAATATATTATATAAACTATTGACAAAATATTGATTTAGTATTTCAATTTAAAATATTAATTATAAAGTCAATTTTAATTTCCTTCATGTCCTTAACTGGATTCCGTATAATTCACCTAAACACATTTAATTTGAATTAATTTAACACATGTGCGTGTACAAGGTATTACTGCTCACGGTTAATGGTAGACCAGTTAGAATGACAGGCAATTAGAAATCGGGACGAGCAGAAGTTGGCTCAGACCTTTTTATGACGAACGCAACTTCTAATTGGTTGGTTATGTAATCTGACGTCACATGCTCCGCCCTTTTCAACGTTGAACCACACAAACCAATTAGAAGTTGCCGGTCGTCATAAAAAGGGCGGAGCCAACTTCTGCTCGTCCCGATTTCTAATTGCCTGTGTTAGAATGTTCTTGTCAATAATACTGATGATTAGGGTATAGTTAGTCTGTGCATAAAGCCGGGGTCGCACTGGCCAATAAATTGTTTTAAATTGTATTGCAACATTTAACAACACCTTTTGTAAAACATGTATTTTGTTTAGAATTGTTCAGAAATTGTTGAATCAAAAATTGCAACCTTGAGTTTACAGCAAGTAATGGCTCTTATTTTTTGTGTGTGACCAGTTTGTTATTTACATGCCCACCTTTTGCGAATCAATTCTTCAGATTAGTTACAAAAGTTTCTGGGAAAAAAATATGTAGAACATATAGCTGTCTCATCCTAAGAAGAAGCTTGTGACTTCATAGGAATTGACGAAAAATTTAGGATTTTGTCATTTTGTCTGATAAAAAAGGGGCAATAACAAAAGAATTCAAGAATCCTTCGAGACTAAGTGACACAATGCTGGTACTAAATTTTTGGTCATTCCCTATGACGTCACGAGCATCTTCTAAGGATGAGGCAGTTTTAGCTCTTTTTACAACACTGCCACAAACTGTGGTAGTCTATTGTGGTATGCCACATTGTACAACTCATTACTATATTTTATTGCTTAATGTAAATTCACTTTTACCATCACTTTCATATTTAAAACACGATTTTTTTGTGGTGTTGGGAGTCTTCAATGACTTCAGTAATTGCTCTAAAATTTTTGTAGCAAAAACTAGATTTAGAAGAAAAAATGGAAATCATATAAAGTATTAAATGGTTGAAAAAACAACTGAGCATATTTGTTACATGCATGTTGGTAGTGGGTGTAAAAAATATTATTTGAGAAGGAGGATTGTTGTGTTTCACCTGCCTGAATACCTCCCTCACTTGGTATGCTACATATGTGCAAATCATTGTCAAAAGTTGGGCTTGTGTGGTGAACACAAGCCCCCCTCTTTCTCTCTCTCTCACTTTCAAACTGGTTCTTTCTCAGTGTGAAAGCGGTTTGCTTACGGACAGAGTTGTAGCTTAGAGGTCACCTGTTATCCACTTTCTAAAAGTTTCACTTGTTTCTTTTAGGAGCCAGTCACACTTTTAGTCAGTGACTTGAGTGAGTGGCAAAGACTCGACTAACTAAATACATGGCTGCTGTTGTTGCTGCTAACTCACTCAGTTCAGTTTTTTTCTGAGCAAAATCATTCTTTTTATGAGTTAAAATAATTTTTATATTTTTGTGTACTGGATTATGCACATGAATCAAAGGATATTTATTTTATTAATGTGTATTTTAATGCTGCACAAGTTATTATTTTAACCCTTCAGTATCTATATTCAAATAATTGGAGGAATACACTATACATTGGATCCGTAATTAAATAAATTCGACAGCAGGTAACAAACAAAAAAATCTTCATTAATTTGCATGAAACATAAAATGTTGAATTTAGTTAGTCGATTACAGTTAGGACAAATTACTTTTAATTTATTATAAAATTCATATAAAATCTTAGAAAAAAGACTGTGGGTTGCTGATTACTTACTGTGTGTTTGTAATTAGAATTTTAAGAAAGTATAATACAAACTAGAATAGTAAAAAGAATGCACATAAAATAAGTTAGTACGTGTAGTTAAAAATGATCTTTTTCAGTAGCATAACGGTTTTCAAATTAATAGATTTTTATTTTAGTTGGGGTTTTTTGGGGTTTTTTTTTTTGCATAATTTTTAATTAAAAAAATTAAAATTGAAGAATTTCCAATTTAAATATAATATGGAATTCGTTTTATACCTTGTACACACATGAGTTAAATGAATTCAAATTAAATGTGTTTTGGTGAATTATACGGAATCCAGTTAAGGACATGATTCATGAACCAAATAAAAATTGACTTCATTATTAATATTTCAAATTGAAATACTAAATCAATATTTTGTCAATAGTTTCTATATTATATTTAAGTATTAACTCAATATTTTCAGATTATTAACTGAATAAATTGAATTCGACATATTATTTACAAGTTTGCCCTTCACACAAGGCTCTGTAGAACACGTTTATTATTTAAATGCATTTAAATTATCAGGTGTGTACTGTGTACTAGGTATTATATTAGTTTTCAAGTTAATTAATCACTTTCAATTTATTTTTGTTTTCCAATGCAAAATAACCAAAGTTAAATTCTATTTTATTTTATTTTTTAAATTTTGCTTAATTTGCATTAGATTACTACTAGAAACACTTTGACGTTTCAGTTAAATGTTATAGCATTCAGCTGCGCGACCTCTGAAGGCATTACAATACAATATATCTTGTTCAGTTATAATTGTATAATTGTTGTATTGTATTTAAAATTGAATTTTATAATAGCAGAATGCGTTGTCATATAATCTATTGCCATTGACTGAGTTAATACACGCTCTGTTTTAACTAATCCCTTCTTCTTAAAAGTTAATCTTAAATAATGATGGAAGACAAAACTCTCAATAATAAGTATATGAAGAGTTTTTCAGTTTAGCTTTGTTTAAGTTTCACTTTAGCGTAAGTAACGTTTTAGGTTATGGTCATAACTAGGTTTGCCACCTTTCCTCCTTTGTGGAGGACAGTCCTCCATACGGAGGAAATGTCCTCCGACCAGGACCGTCCTCCACACAATAAATTGTATAAAAACTTAAATACGTTTGTGGAGGACGGTCCTGGCCGGAGGACAGTTCTTCTGAATGGAGGACTGTCCTCCACAGCTGTCAAGTCTAGTCATTACTGTACAAGTGTGCAAGTATGAGTAGTACATGTAGGTCTACATACATATAGTAAGAAACAATATAAAAGATGACAGTAGTAGCTATAATGAAAATCATAACATGGCATTCTTCTGAAAGCACACTTTACAAAGTACACTGTGAAAGGTTTCACGTAACCGCAGCGTTACAAATACTGCGTAGAAATGTCACAGGATTGCAACACCATGTACATTTTACCAATGCCACCACACTTGACCATTTTATGCCGTAACATTGTTATATTGTACAAATTACTGAGCATTTTTCAATCTTTTATCAATTCTTATACGTATACATCTTTGTGAAAACCGATCAATCTCAATCTCCATTTGATATATGAAATTTTTATAATTCAAGAGACGCGATTTGGTCTTTGTGTTAATAACTTAATATGCAAAACAGCACATCATGAATTTGTGCAGTGTTTTCTATTGTTCATTTTTTTTGTTGCAACTTGTACAAATGCTGATAATAATGAATAGTGGATTACTGACGTCAATAAATAAAAAAGTAGATATCTATGCAAAAAAATATAGATGTAAACTACTCCAGCACACCAACTGTTGTCCATTGTGCACGTGACACTTAACAATATCATAAGCTATAAAGCACGAAAAAAAAATACGTTTGACCCATTTACATAATTAATTTCAAGTTGTCCTTGTTTTGTCAATTTAGAACTGTATATATAAAAAAAGGTTTTCTATTTGCAACTGAACGAAATTAGCAAGTTGTATTGTTTTTTTGTTTTTTTAAAAATAGAATTCATTTAAGTGTCTTTAGTGTTATAATAATAAAAATCACCTGTACAGAATGTTTAATTAAAAATAATAGATCCGCAACAACGTTGAAGTATATCATTATATTATTGTGTTGGCCATTCAGAATTGTTGGTACTTTACTACTTAGTTACTTTTAACAGTTGTAACGACTTATTACAATGCTGCTATTGATAGCCATAGTTTGTAATTTTTTGTTTGTTAAAAGGTTTTTTTTATATAAACAAGTTAAATAGACATTGTGAAATCTGCAAATAAATGAGAACAATGGAATAGAACTTGGTGGGTTTTATTACAGAAAATGAGAGTAAATTGTTATTTATAACTCATAACCATGTAACAGACAGAATCAAAAAAATGTAAAAATCTTAAGTGCCTAGGTACACGTCCATCTTGTTGTTTTGAGCAGACGACAACGAGACAAATGAGTGTTCTTATAAGGTGTTACTAAAACTGAAAGAAATCGCCTCACAATCGCTCAATTCAAATACAGTAAAGCGCAAAATGCAATAAAAAGTATTGTTCTTCACGTGCTCGATTTATATAATTTTTGAAAAGGTCCTTCTATTTTTAAACAAGGTTCAAAGTCGTTCGTTTTTTCAACCCCATGTTAAATCCCATAGGATCAAAAACCGTCCCACAAACATTTGAAAAACTCTCGTTAAAAACGATTTAGAACAATAACAAAATAATTAGCACATACTTTCATGTATTGGCTTCACGATGTTTCCTTTTTATAAATTTTGAAAAGGTCCTTCTATTTTCTAATAACGTTTAAAATAGTACGTTTTTTAACTCCATGTTAAGTCCCGTAGGAGCAAAACACCGTTCCACAAACGTTAGAAGAACTCCCATTAAAATGATTTAGAACAACCAAAAAAAATTAGCACGTACTTACACGTGTTTATTGCCTTCAGGATTATTCCTTTTTCTAAATTTTAAAAGGGCTTTCTATTTTTAAATAACATTTAAAATCTTACGTTTTTTTAACTCCATGTTAAGTCCCATAGGAGCAAAATACCGTCACCCAAACATTTGAAGAACTCCCATTAAAACGACTTATAACAATCACACAAAAATTAGCACGTGCATTAATCTATTTTCTTCACCATGTTTTCTTTTTATAAGGTTAGCACGCGAAATTATTTTTCTATTAATTATTATGTGACTTCGAACTGGGAGAAAAAACGTTAAAAAACCGTTTTTCAATCAACAACGATCGCAGCGCCTACATTCGGAGAAATTTCGAATTAAACGATCTATCTAGCCTCTTAACTAATTCAGTTACTTTTCTAGTTTCTAAAACACTTAATTTTTTTGCATTAGCAGTTAGTTGCGTGCCAAGTATTTCTGTGAATGGAAATGGAATATTTAGGCATATTTTACTCTTTTGGTAGACTTTATATAAGTGTAATTAAGTGAAATTCATGTTAAAGCATTAAACATGCTAGATTCGTAATTTATAAACAATTTTTTTAAATTTTGATATTTTTCCAAAAAAAAATTAGTTAAGTTTCCCACTTCCAACCCTGATAGAATATAGAAACGGTCAATAAAGCAGATGGTATCTTACTGACTTTGTAAATTAGAAAGAAAAAGGGTGGATGTAACATTTTAATTAACAAATCTCTTAGAACTTGAAATTTGGGTGGGATAGGTTTTTGTTCAGTTGTTTGTGGGTAGACTTGATGACGTTGTATGCTTGACGTCAATGTGTAGGTTTACATTTTGGTCATGTTGTTTAAAATTGCTTACCGGGTAGAGGAGAAATTACATCTGAAAGTGCCACGTAAATCTAAACTGTTTAACCAGTGACCACCCATATATTTATAACGCTGGGCCTATCGAAATTCATACCACATGATATTTTAATAAAAGTGAAAAAACAGATTTAAAAAAAAAAATTAGTGGGACGAATCCTAAATTTTCTTGAATCCAAATCCTAAAAGGTACTCGATTCTCTCGAATCTCGAATCTCTCAAATCCTTCATTAGGCTTCATATAAGAATCCTATTTTATTCATTGATGATGATAAGTCATGCATGCAGTCCATGGACAGTGATGTACTGGTTAAACAGCAAGTGTACGTTGCTGCATACTAAGGAAACGTGAAATGCAGTGGTTTCCCCTTGCCTTCTGCATATGAAGATGAAGGCACACACAAACAGCCATGCCTGTACCAGGATTCGAACCCGGGACCCCCAACACCATCCCACTGCACCACCAAGGCGTCGGCATTTTATTCATTAAGAAGATACAAATAAATGAAATAATATTAAATATTAAATTATTAATAATAAGAGTCGTCACAAGGTGATAGTGGTGATCCGGGTTGCAACAATCGCCGGTTTTATTGTTAGTGAACGGCTTCTATTGGACGTGAATGGAGTTAAAACTAATTTTGCCAAAGTTTTTAAGAGCCTAGATACAGCGTTTAGTTCAAAATTTCTCCGAATGTAGGCGCTGCGATCGTTTTTGATTGAAAAACGGTTTTTAACGTTTTTTTCTCTCGGTTTCAAGTCACATAATAATTAATAGAAAAATAAGTTCACGTGCTAAGCTTATAAAAAGAAAACATCGTGAAGCCAATAGATTAATGCACGTGCTAATTATTATGTGATTGTTCAATGTCGTTTTTAATGGGAGTTCTTCAAATGTTTGGGTGACGGTTTTCTGGTCCTATGGGACTTAACATGGAGTTAAAAAAACGTAAGATTTTGAACCTTGTTAAAAAATTAAAGGACCTTTCAGAATTTAGTAAGAAGAATCACCGTCAAGGCAATAAACACGTGTAAGTACGTGCTAATTTTTTTGGTTATTCTAAATCATTTTAAGGAGTTTTTTAACGTTTGTGGGACGGTGTTTTGCTCCTATGGGTCTTAACAAGGAGTTCAAAAATGTACGATTTTAAACGTTATTAAAAATAGGACTTTTTAAAAATTTATAAAAAGAAAACATCGTGAAAGTATGAACATGAAAGTATGTGTTAATTATTTTGTTATTGTTCTAAATCGTTTTTAAGGAGAGTTTTTCAAATGTTTGTGGGCCGGTTTTGATCCAATGTGATTTAACATGGGGTTAAAAAAACGAACGATTTTGAACCTTGTCTAAAAATAGAAGGACTTGTGAGGCGACTTCTTGCAGTTTTAGTAACATCATTAAATGCATTTAAATTATCAGGTGTGTACTAGGTATATTTGTATTCTAAAGCTTTACTTAATTCAGCGAAAGTGAAACTTAAACAATGCTAAACTGAAAAACCTTCTACAGACTTACTATAGAGAATTTCGTATTGCGTTATGGTTTTAAGTTCAATTTTATTTTCATTTTTTTGTAATAAACATTTTTGAATACGAAAGTAAATCGTTTTACTATGGATTATTCATTCAGTGATTTATATCAATGAATCGTTTATATATCAATAATTTTACTACAATTTAAACAATTTTTAAAAAAGTTTATTTTCAAATAAACATTTTAAATAATTAAAAATGTATGTTGACTTGAAGATTTCTAGATGTTATTTTTTGACATTTTAAAAGATTCGGCAGTGTTGCTTGACACACCTATTTTACATTGAACTTTTAGGCTATTTTTTTCTTCATATACAGTATGTAACAAAACCAACGCCCAAGTATATTATCGAAGTAAACTTGGGTGTCAATGTCTGTTTATACATAACGTTAAACATCTCAAATTATAAAAGCTATAATTATGCACTTAAATATGTTTAACATATTAAAATGTAGTATAAAATTGAAATAAATTGTTAAAAGAATTAAGTCATAGATTAATAAAAGAAAGCAAGGTTTAAAAAAATCGCTTCACTCTGATAAAAATTAAGAATGGAAAAAAAACTCTTAATTCTTTCAATTTTTTTTTTCAATTCTCACTTTTTTAATTCTTTTCAAATTTGTTTCATTTTTTTTGTACAATTAGATTTCCATATGTTCCTAACAATGAATTGAAATTTTAAATGTGTAGCATTTATAGTTTCTGAAATACTTAATTTTAAATTATTTAGCTGCACCGCTTAATTGTATTTTGGTAATTAGATTGATGCATTTGGTTCTGAGACATACTGTATAAAAAGGAGGCTATTGAGTTAAATTAAGATTGTAATGTGGCCATCAAACAAATGAATGTTCCACACTCTTGCACCCATTGTTGTTGTTGTTGTTGTTGTTGGTTTTTTTATTTAAATGCAAACAGTCGTCTCCATGCTCCATTGTTTTAATTGTTGTCATTATCTTTCTTTCTTTTTTTTTTCGAACAGGAAACTCTATTTAAGAGAAAGTATTTCCTAGTTTGAAAATCAAAAGTAAAACTCCTTTTTATTATCTTCTAAATAGCAATGAAATATTTCCGCAAATTTTTTTGATAAAAGTACCACTGGTTAATTCACAGAAACGTGTTTAGTGATATAAAATTTAACTTCTAGAATTGCGTTTCTGCATGTTTTATGGGTATTTTTTTATTTCTAACTGATTTTATTAGAATATTTTCTATATAAATTACATGTATGCTTAATATGTAGAAGATAATATAGCTATAGGGTGTGCTGTACACGGCGATAAACTCAGTAAAAGTTGAACATGTCCAACTTTCTAGCTCAGCGACTAGCTGGTTTATTTTAGGAGCCGCTTAAAAAGAAGGGCTCTGTCAGGACGGTGGCGAATTAATCATTGGGCAACTGGCGAACAGTTGGGATATTGTACTTGTGCGAGAAGGCCAGCCCAGACTGTCTGTCCCCACAAAATTCTCTCCAAATGCTCGCAACTTCATATATTTTAGCAGCACCGTGTAAACGATTTATCAGCCAGAAATTCGCTCTTGGTGGGCGAGAAAAGAAGCCAGCGACTCGCGTCAAAGGTAGCATGGTGTACAGCAAGCACACTATAAACTTATAGAAATTTTAAAGAATCTAGTGGGGGAACTTAGTTCCCCTTCTGTGTACAAACAGATAATAAACAAATAATGCATTGATATAACAATAGGTATTTGGTAGCTTCCTATATGCAAAGTAAGAATATCGCAAAATTCATTAAAGCAAGAGTCACTGCAGTGTGTCATTGAATCCATTGCAATTACCAATGTGATAATACTCTTGCACGACATAAAAGTGGTTTCTTGCACACACCCGGCCGTCTTGCAGAAAACGCACATGTGCGATTTTTTTCGTACGAAACTGTGCAAGACCACAGCAATATTTGACTTCTTTCTTGCACTAAGTATCGCGAGAAATGTCGCCATTGATGGGATCGCCGCTTCAAGTAGGAGTTACAAAAGGCCCAAATTCAAAAAGAGAGCAAGCTCTTGAACTTCAAATGGAATTTTCTGATCAGGATTTGAACATAGAGAAACCCTTTTAAAGAGGGTACTCAAAGATACATATTTTTTTATATGTTGGAACCCTGTTCATAGGCTTCAAGTTGAAGTTCAAGTGCAAGTTTACTTCTTGAATTTAGGCCAAAAACTCCTAAATTTATATCTTGAAACCAGTACTAAACAGGTTAAAGTGGTGTTTTAAGAAAACAAAAAAAATTCATTTTTTTTGGATATGGTGTAGCAAAACAGGTTAAAAATACTTTTTTTGACACAACTTATAAAAGAATTTTTTTAGACAAGAAGGAAAAAAGTGCACTAGGTATTAAAAATGAAATAACTTTTGAAATAAACTTTTAATAACTGCATAAGACTGTACATTTTCCTTTTTCACCTTAAAAAGTGTAAACAAAAAATAAGTTTTTCGAACTGCGATAAAAAGTTTACTTTTAAAAATATGAACATGAAATTGTTGCTCCTTCCACTTTAATTTACTCTTCTATATACTTTCCTCATCATAATACCTAGCACACGCACCTGATATTTTAAATGCATTTAAATAATAAACGTGTTCTACAGAGCCCTGTAAAGGGCAAACAAACAATATGTCGAATTCATTTTATTCAGTTAATAATCTGAAAATATTGAATTAATACTTAAATATAATATATTAACTATTTACAAAATATTGATTTAGTATTTCAATTTTAAAATATTAATAATAGTCAATTTTTATTTGGCTCTTGTCCATAACTGGATTCCGTATAATTCACCTATAAACACATTGAATGTGAATTCATTTAACTCGTGTGTGTACATTGTACAAGGTATAAGAAGAAGCTTGTGACTTCATTTTGATTGCTGCAAAATTTAGGATTTTGTTATTTAGTTTCTGATAGATAAGGAGTAATAAAGATTGTCAACAATTTAAACAAAAGGGTTCTTTGAATTTTTTATTACATATTTTTTATCAGAAAAAAAATCACACAATCCTAAATTTTTTTGTCAATCCTATGACTTCAGAAGCTTCATCTTAAAAGGTAAAGCATAGTATTTTCAAATAAATGTGAAATTCTTTTTTAAAAGATTTTTCAAAAAATCTTTTATTTGTTTACTTTTGTTGATCAGTTGCTGAATGCTTTTGAAGCATCTTGAAGAGCATGTTAAGTATGAAGAGCCGTTCATGTTAAAATTGTTCTTAACTGATTAAAAAAAAGAAATGATTCATTTAAAAATGTGGCCTGTTTTTGACTTGAAAGGCTCATCATCATATATAGAATTTTTTTTCAGGAGTGACTTTAAAAGTGCTAACCTAAGTGCTAAGAAACTGAACCCACAACCCATGTTAATAGTAGCTAAGAGTCTAACTACTTTCGCTGGACAGGGAGGGCTGTTCATGAAATACAATCATATAAATGCTTATTTGTCAGTTAAAAATTATTATAGGCCTTCTGTGGTCATCTGTATCTCATGTTGAAGGGTCAGTGAACTTCACGCCAATTCCGCTTGTAATATTTTATATGGAGGATGATCACCAACCAAAGAAGAAAGAAAAAAATAATTCCTTCAGGGGAAGAATTCTTAGCTCAGAACAACCACCTTCAAATAATGAAAGTGAAGTTGACCTTAAATCCTCTTGAAAAGAAATATTTCTAAGAGAAAAATGTAGCAACTTATTATGCACATGTATATAGTATATATTGAGTGTTATTCTTAGTTTTTCTTTTTGTTTCTAATATCAAAGCCTTTTGAAAAGGATTTTTGATAAGGTTAATAAGATTGCCTAATGAGATTCTTTTATTATTTAAAAAAAAAACATTATGATGAGTTCAAAACATGATCCATAATCATTTGGTAAGAAATTAACTTTGGCGGCCATTGCACGTTGAACACGTCCTTGCCTCCGGGAGGGTCGGTTGTGTTCAGTCTACAATCATGAAGAAAAAATTGTATTTTTTTTTTGTTTGTGTGTATGTTTTAAATATTTTAAATTTATCCATGCATGTACACATTCACTGTACAATGTACACGTAATGAATAATGAAAAAAAGTTTCTATGAAAAGCCCCTTGAGGAATTAATAGCAAAACAAGGAATTGATATAAAATTATAAGTTATGATGAAACACCTGTTTTTTCTTCCAAATTTCACTGCACTTTGCTGACTGTTGAAGGCGGAAATGACGTAAAATGGGCCATTAAGAGAGAGTGGATAGATATGCACAAATCAAGCAAGTGTTTTTGAAGGGTGTGGGACATTTGCCCAAAAGACACGTGCCCTAAAGTCCCTTTAGGGCAAATAGCTTTAAGGCAAGTGTCCGTAATGCTAGTGTTTTTAGGGCAAATGTGTATATATATATATATATATATATATATATATATATATATATATATATATATATATATATATATATATATATATATATATATGTATATATATATATATATATATATATATATATGTATATATATATATATATATATATATATATATGTATATATATATATATATATATATATATATATGTATATATATATGTATGTATATATATATATGTATGTATATATGTATATGTATATATATATATGTATGTATATATGTATATGTATATATATATGTATATGTATATATATGTATATGTATATATATATATGTATATATATGTATATGTATATATATATGTATATGTATATATATATATATGTATATATATATGTATATGTATATATGTATATATATATGTATATGTATATATATATGTATATGTATATATATGTATATGTATATATATATATATGTATATATATATGTATATGTATATATATATGTATATGTATATATGTATATATATATGTATATGTATATATATGTATATGTATATTGTGAGCTTTTGACATCAACCAATATTTTATTACCAACCTTTAGATGACATTTTCTACTTTTCGTTTCCTCTCTGAGCAGTATGACACCTGCACAGAGAAGATCCGAGCTGTAGAGAGAGCTGGATGGAGATAGATTGTAGTCACTCTTCTGCATGGGGGTGAAATCAATGCAGGAGAGTGGCGGCCATCTCTCTCTCTTCCGGTTGATGCTGATATACATCTTCTCCATCGGTATTCCGACTAGAGAAGATGTTGTAGCTGCTGAGAATCGTATAGCTCCTGCCCTATGAAACCTCCGGCCTCTGAAGAGAAGTTATTTACATAAACATAGAGACAACGCTACTTCTTGTTACAACACTTTTATTCATTCCTTGTAAGAAGTACAGATACAAGGGTGAATAGTAATATACTAACTGGAAATCCTCAGGCCCATGATTTGGAATGTATCGCAAAAACAGGCAAAGGAAAGAACTGAGGAACAAAGAGGAACATGGTCCTTTTATACCTTGGACCTGTGTACACCTGCGAGGTGTAACCAGGTCCAAGTGACCATGGTCCTTTATGTATCAATCCGCCACTTGGGCATGAGTCAGAAAGGTGAGTCAGAGAGGAGGGAGGGACGGTTGAGAGTTGTTTACCCCCCAGGCTATGGTTTTGGCGGGATCACGATTTACAGGGTGTTACATACCCTCCAACTTTGCTTGGAGTACGTCCTCGTACTCCAGCCAAGGGTGGAAGGTTTTCAAGTTACGCAGCGGGGAGACATGGGTGGCTGAGGACTTACCGTGTACAGAGGTGGTTATGGAAAGGCACTGGCACCGAAGTGTCAGCGCCCTTAAAAATTGGAAAAGGCTGAAAACATAAAACAAAGATAATTAATGCTCGCTGAGTGGCGAGCCGCTATTGAAATCTAAAAAGAAAAGAACAGTTGCAACGTATTTTATTTTTTTATAAATTTTTCGATAAGGCCACCCGGATGGGTGGCAACCACATGAGTACATGTGGCGCGCAGCTATCCCTGCTGCGGAGGGTGGGGAGGATCCTGGGTCCATGAACCGTACGGGGGGGTAATCCCGCCGGACCTGGCCTCATCGGTAGCTGGATGCGGCAGACAGCCATTGCCCCTGGTCGTCAGGTAGATCCCGGTGGAAGATATTGAAGATGTCCCGGTCCCCGATAATCTTGCGGGAGGACCGCTTGTTGTACAAGGTAGCCCAAGCGGCGTCCCATAAGACGGCGATTCGGTAACGAGGATCCGGTTCCGGAATGTAGTGACGGCTGGTACGGAACGTCTGTCCAGCTGGCAGTCTAAAGACGGAGTTGACGAAAGCTCCCAAAAGGGCTTCCGTGGCTTCATCGATGGCATCTCCGGCGAAACTGGTGGTTTCAACAATCCGTCTTCTTGGGAAGACGATGGTGATGAGGACACTTGTTAGGCGGGAGAGTCCCACGACATATCGCTCCCGGGGAGGGAGGTCCAGACGGGGAAACCCTTCCTCCAAAGAGAAGTGTCCTATGTAAAGGGTGTTGGCAGAGCGCACTTCGCGCTGCCAAGTGACCCACCGATTGTTGAGCAACCTCTCGCCGGAGGTGGCTGCACGGAACGGATGATCCAGCGGTAACCGCCCCAGAGTAGCCCCGGCATGGGGTACAGTGGGCGGTGCGGCTGGTCGGGCTGGTGTTGGAGCCGCAGGTTCCAAAGAAACTGATGCGCCCGTGATAGGCCTGGCATGGCGCAAGGCGGACCGGGCCATATCGCGGGCCCGCTGACGTAGTCGCTTCGATGCCGACTTCCTGCTCAGCGCCTCCAGTGGCTTGGCACTTCCTGGTGCACGGCCCAGTGCTTCCATGGGGTCACCTCCCTGTCGCATGACGTCTTGCAGAAGGTTTGTGATGGCCTTCTGTTTTTTCAAGAACGCGGCACGCTCTGCGGAAGGTGGCGGCATCAAAGGTGTAGGCGTAGGTTGTCCAGAAGGGCGGCCCGGAGGTGGCGGAGGAGGAGAGCGACGCGGGACCCAAGTAGGAGGGCCCCGAGTTTCATAGCGATGGTCGCGGTCCAGTTGGACTCGGTGATCCTGTAGGTCTTGCCTGACCCTTGGGTCGAAGTTATTACGCGGCGGAGGGCCGCGTCCAGAGGAACCACGTTGTTCCTGCTGACTTCTTCCGTCGGGTCGGCGTCGGGGCGAAAGATGGGAACCACGTGGCGAAGAGCGACGTGGTTGTGGCCGTTGAAGAGAGTCTCGAGAAGAGTGGTGGCCCCTGTAGGACTGTTGAGGCTCCTTGGGGCGAGCCCCAGTGGGAACCTGAACACGAACAGGTTGGGGAACCACCACTATGGAAGGTAGCTTTGGAGTCGGAGTTGGTGTGGCGGCCTCGCTGCGTGGAGGCGTGGCACATCGGGAGGTTGGTGGTGACGATAATGGTGTATGAGGAGGAGGCGGCGGAGTGATTGACGGCACCAGTGAGCAGTGTTGGAAAGGCTCTGGTGGCGTTATGGGTGGAGAAGGAGATGTGGAGAGGCCAGTTGTCAGGGTTGCTGGCGAGTTTGAGGATGGAGGTGATGACGTGGCCGATGACGTAACTTGGGCGGCTTCTTGGAGTCGGGCCTCGATTTGCAGGAGCTCCTCCTTCGGGAGTTGCGCCGTACACGGTAAGCCCAGCTCGACAAGGCGGGCGCAAACCGCACGGAGGTACGCCAGATTGTCCTCCCCTTCCTTTTTATCTCTGGCTGCCTGGCGAAGGGCAGCCTCCCTCTGCATCTCCAAGTGGAGGTCTTCGAGGGGGGAGGGCACAGATCCACCTCCCCCACGCTTCCCTCTTGCTTCAGCTCCACCCGGAATGGGTTGACCAGGCGCGATGCTATCGCGGAACGCCTGGTTAACCCCCCATGCCATTGTATTAATATCGACGCGGTCTTCCCGCTCCTCCCAGTAGTGTTTTGATGTCGTGACGTCGAAGGGGACGATGCTGCTTGGAGCAGCAGGCTTCCCTTCGCGCCCGACATTGGCAGGTCGCTTGAAGCTTGCTTTTAGGCGCTTCTCCCCACGCCGGTGAAAATTCTCCGGTTCGGAGGAGGTGCGGCGCCTATCTATTATGTTTGGCGACTCTCTTCTTGTTACTGGCGCACTGGCGGCGCCCGCCCTTTGTAGCTGGCAGGTAGATTGAGAGAGGGGTTCAGCGGTCCCCGCCGTTCCACTCTCCGTCTCATCTTCACTAGAAGAGGCAGACATCATTCTGCCTCCTCTCCATGAGCCTCTACCTGGCATATTTTCTTAAGAGTTTAAAAGTTCTTACTTTTTCAAAAGTCCCGTTGCTGGTGGTTACTTCCAAATAATAACAGAAATCGGTCCCCGATCACTCTGTTATTATTTCAAGAGGTCCAAAGAGTTCTGAAGGCCTGATGCACTGCACGTGAGTTCAAAGGCTTGAAGGTGGCACTCAAGCTTTTGATTAATAACAAAAACTGATGAAGTCCGAAATTAGAGTTTGGAACTTGGCACAAAAAGGACTTGAAGATTTGAAGAATCGAAGGTGAATATAATTGAGATGACAGGATGAATAAAACGAGTGCTTCTTTGAAGAGAGCAAATCAAGTGGTAATTGACCAAGTTTGGTCACTTTTCTTATTTAATTTTAAAAGTTAGAAGGGCCGGCCCCTTTTAGAATAAGACACCTTACTCTAATTGGTTTCTTCACGACTTTATTTATTGGGGGTGGGGGTTGTCCCACCGACATTAGATGTGAGAGGTGTTGATCTAATTCTTATCAGAGTCGGTCCTGTTTATTATTTTTAGATAAACAAAAGGACTAAGGAATCTCGAGGGAGAAGGGCCGTTATTTTATTTCACACCGAGGTGTGAAGTTGCCCATTAACTTTCTCCCCTTCTTTTCCTTAATGCCTTTTTTTTTGGAAAGAATAGGTCAGCAAGGTTACTAATGTACCTTGCTGTTTGTTATTATTTTTAGGGGGGAGTGGGACAGGAGTTGGTGTCCCACAATTCGATCTTAATTGAGAGGGTGACAGGTTCTTCAATTTTATTTTTTAATTGAAGGTGTCCGCTCTCACAAAATCTTCAAAACTGATTTTCTTCTTTTTTTTTTTTTTATTTGTTTATGGCCAGCAGTTTTTGTTGTTTGTTTTTTTTTCTTTGAAGTCCCAGTGCATTGGTCTGGCCCCCAGAGCAATTGTCTCTTTGAAGTTTTCTATCCCTCTACTGTCAACAGCATGGTCAATGACGTCCGTCCATAATAAAGGGGAGCACGGTGTTTTTCCTTTTGCTGACCCTTTTATGGCTCTTGATTTTTCTTCTGAACGTCCTTGACTAGCCTTCGGCGTTTTTCCCAGGTGTACCACGTGGTTGACAGTTGTGTGTGAAGGCCACGTGGTTCCGGTGTAGTTTATTGCATGTTTGAAATGGTTGCCAATATGTAAATATTGGCGGCCATTTTGAAAAGTTTAAAAGTGTTTCGAAAATTAAAGTTGTATGAATTTTGTAGAGTTTTGGGAGTTATTTGAGAGTGTTTAGAGGGGTTGTTGATGCTGTGGGGTTGTTTATTCGTTGGGGGGTTCCTTTTATCCCCTCCCCCACCTCTTGACAACTGTCCTCAGTTGTTTTTCAACACAACAATTCTCAAATTCCTCCCGCTCTTCTATTGTTGATATTTGATGGTTGCTGGTGTTTATTTCCATAGTCATGAAATAAACACTGGTGAATTATTGTTTTATTTTCGTCGCGTTTGGTTTCTTGACAGCGTGGGTGGCCGTTGCTTTCGTCGTCACTTACGGGGTGGAGTTTCGAGGTTTTCCTTAGAGGTGCTGGCAGATTTGCCAGGGGCCTCTACGGAAGTTTCTCCCAGAGCCCATCCGATGTGTGCTTCGATGCATTTTTGTCGGAGTGTGGATTCGAAGAGGTCGTCCTCCACGTATACTTTGTTTGTTGTCATGGACACAGCTAAGTGCAGAGCCCGGCCTAGATCTCGGCCTAAGATGGCTTCGTGCCGGCCGGTAATCACTAGTAAGTGCCCTCGCACAGCGTGGGGGCCCAGCTGGACCGTCGCGGCGAGTCGCCCCACCACGGTGATCCTTTGGCCTCCCACACCCTGAATGTTGGGTGGGATTAACACAGGCTCGATTTCGAACTTGTGTTCCTGCGCGAGTTCAATGGTGATAACGCTGCCCGTAGCTCCGGTGTCCGCGAGCATCCGTATACTCTTTCCGTTGATCGTGACGGCGATGCGCGGGTTCTTGTCGCTGGCATCATAGTCTCCGACTTCTTGAGGTGAACAGCTGCTTACCAGCTGCTCATACACCGTTGTCATTAGTCTTCGGCAGCAGGAGTGGCCCTTCGTCGGCGATTGGGTTCCGGGAGCCATGATGGCTATTGTTTTATTTTCACGGCACCCAATCTCCTTGACGGATTGTTTAAGGACGTCGAGCGTGTCCTGCCAAACGATTAGATCGTCCGGGGTCCATTTATGTGCAGGAGCCCGGTCGAGCACCTTGACTGGTATATCCTCAGAGTCGTCAGAACTGTCGTTGTCGGGTTTATCAGGAGTAGGCGCTCCGGCGGCTGAGTCTGCTGCTGGAAGAGGAATCCGGCGGATTTGTCCCGCCACTCTTATTAGAGCAAACTCAACGCCGTCTTCGGTGATGATATCCGTCTCAGGCACCTCTCCTTTGATGTCATAGTCGGTAACCGGCTCTCCAAACTGCTTGATTGCAACCTTCTTCTTTGGTTGCCGACACTCACGGACGAAATGCCCCAATTTGCCACAATTATAACACGTCGACTTACTCTTGTCGAACGTGCGAGTGGTCTCTGGTTGGGTGTCCGCTGCAGAGTGTCGGTTTGAATTGGTGGCAGCAGTCTGACTAGGCTTTTTATCATGCCTAGACCGGTGTGTTTTGTCTTTAGGGCTGGCGGCTGCCGCCGGCTCCTGGTCGGTCTTCGATGCTCCTTTACCCGACTGTGAATCAGCTGCGGGTTTCGGTTCCGTCGGCCATTTATCCAAGGACAGCAAGACCACCTCCATATTGAGGACGGCGTTTGCGAAGTCCTTGAACGACGTCGTAGATGCGTGATGCGCGGCGTTCTGTATGGTGGGATGTAGAGCGCGGCGCAACTGGCTTATACGCAGCTGATCGTCAAGTTGCGGATAAACTCGGTCGCCGAGTATCATAAACTCCCAGATGAAAGCTTGTGTACTCTCACCTTCCTTCTGGAGCATCTCTGTATACTTTTTCTCCAAGATGGCCAGTTCGTTCGGCTTCCCGAACGTATCTACCATCTGTACTCTCAGTGCTGGCCAAGGAATGTCCTGAAGCTCATACCTCAGTTTACTCAGCCACGTGCGGGCGGCCCCAGTGAAACACCCCGTGATGTATTCCTCCTTGTGGTGGTCTTTCCAACCGTACAGGTGTGCTACTTCCTCGAATTCTTCCAGGAAGGGACGGAAACCTGTCAATCCGTTGAATTTTTGGATTGAGTCGGCTGGGTGGCGACCGCTGTATTTCTTATTGAATTCTTCCACGGAGGGTTCTCTGGGGGTTGGTCGATAGATGCCATCCTGGACGTTTGACATTCCAGCCGGCATCAGACCTACCCCTTGCGGTGGAAAACGTGGCGCGTAAACTGAAGTGCCTTGTGTCGCTCCTTGGCTAGGCTGTTGCTCCGGGGGTGTCGAGCGGCGACCGCTACGTGCAACCCGGACAAGCGAGTGAGGAGAATCAGCACGTGTCGTGATCGGTATTTCCGCACGCTCATCTCTGTGACGCGGATCATCTGACTGCCCTTGTTGTTGCCAGTCAGGGTTACGCGGTAGATGACGTGTGTGCGGTGTGTAATGTCTTTCGTAACGATCGTGACGCTCTCTGTAGCCAACATAGGGGGCTGAAGAGGCGTCCGAGTCATCGTCGCGAAGTCGGTGTGTGCGTGTTGTCCGCCGTGGTGTAGTCGGTCGATTCGGTGTGAATCGGTCGTCTATGAACTGAGACATACGAGTCGAGAGTGCAGCCACTTGTTGTGACAGGTGGTCAAACTCGGCCCCAGTCGGCCGCGGCGGTGGTGTCACATCAGTAGTCACGGGTACTTCCAACAGATCTTCGTGCGAACCCTGGTGATCAGACAGGGACCCCGTATTGTCGTGTGAGGTAGCCATGATTAATGAAGTGGCTTGTGTAATGTGAATGTGCGGTGACGAACGAGTCCGGCGAAGTCCAAGTCGTTGTGTGCAGCTCCGAGGGTTCTCGAGTACACTCTGAGCTATACTTTCGGGTTCCAGTATGATGGGACTCGTTCAGTTCGTGAAGTTGTAGGTCGGTGATGTCACTGCGCGTTGGCAATTTAGTGCTTGTCGGCAACCGACACTATCGTACTCTTATACACTGAATAACGATAGATTACCTAAGCTTGTGACGTGTATAACGAAGTGGCCGTTCACTCCGTTAGTGTGGTGATGGTTGTGTCGGGTTGATCGTGTTCTCAGTTGGGCGTGTGATGAGTTTTGGTTCCCAACTGGTGTGGCGTCGTGAGTTCTTTATTGAGCGTCAGATTTTGGAAGGATCTCTCTCGACACGTGGTATTTGGCGACCACGTGGAGGTTACGAGAATTCCAAAAACCTCAATAAAGAAACAGCAGATGTACAATACAACCTCGAGCGTGGTACACCACCCAATCAAGATTGCACTGCGGAAAGTGAATTAGAAATGAAAGTGTATTGCAATTGCCTGAAGAAGAGGAAAGCAATACGAAGAGTAAAGCTAGAGCGCGGTGCCCGCACTTTTAGTTTTACTTAGAAACAAGAATGAAGAGTGTGTGTGTGAAGAACACACAAAGAACAAAAAGTTCAAGATGGCTGAACTTTTTAAATGCACAAACAAAGGAGAAGTTCAAGATGGCTGAACTCTCCAAAGAAGCAAGAAAAGAAAGCTGTTTTACTTTGAAAGTTTAAAACTTAGGTGCGGTGCCCGCACATCAAAAGTTTCAATTTAGTTTTATTAAAACAGTAAAACAGTGTAGAAATTGAAGTGTGTTCAACAAGATAAATACTTGGTGAACCAGAAGAAATGTTCAGACTGGAGAAATTTTGAGTCCTCACTGCTGGATGGCTCTGGATGAAAAGACAGAGTCAGTGCCCAGTGAGGGACTATGTTGAGTAGAATGAAGAAGTCCGTAGGTGGCGCTGAGGTGGCCACTTCCGGTTCAGTTTATTGCAATGTCCAAAAATTGATGATTGAAAAGTTCCTCCGGGGCACGTTTTTATGGTGGCCAGGAGAAAGACACAAAAAGAGAGAAAATTCAAAGAAAAAGAGAAGTTTTCTCTAACAAGAGGAACTCCGCCAGGGGGCGCGTGAGTGCAACCCTCTGGAAGAGAAGAGAAGAGAACACAAAAAGATGAGAGAAGGTACAACAATGAGTCACATGGAGCGAAAAACCGCTCCGTTGGCGCTTTTTGAAGAGTGTCCGGTCGATCCAAGATGGCGGCCGGGCTTCAGTGCTGTCCAATGGAGAAAGTTCATGTGATGATGCATTGAGGTGATGATGATGAAGAAATTGAAGAACATGACTTGGGACATAGAGGGTCCCAAGGGAAACACAAGTGTAAAAACAAAGAACAAAGAAAAGGGGGGACAAGAAAGTCCCACGTGGCTAGAAAAAGTGTGTTTTAAGCTTGTAAGCCCCCTAACAATGAAATAGAGCTAGGGAGAATCTTGCTTGAAAATTAAAGATGAAGAGTGAAGATAATAGGACATTTTAAAAGACACACACGTCCTTTAAAAGCCTATTAATAGATGAATAGATTAGTAGATGAGATTTGTTTGCTCATCTCATAATGAGACTGCAAACTCCTCTCGGAGAGTAAGAAGAATTTGTTTAAAGTGTTGCCCACGTGGTGTGGGTTTCACTTTGAAAATTAAAGAAGAGTGAAGGTGACAGTGGGTGATTGTAATGGAAACATGAAATACAAAAACACGGACGGAAACACGTGTGTCCAAACGGTTGTCCACTTTCCGAGTGCTAAGCGGTCAGCAGACAAAAGTTCGTTCCCACGTGTCTCTAAGGACAGGACACAGAATCGCGCGGTCGACACGTGGTGTGTGTAGCCACAAGTCTCTTTCGCGATTCCACAAAAACGGTACCATGCGGTTGGCTTTGACGTGATCGAGGGCCTCCATACATGATCCCAACATAAAAAGGCGCCACGCGGTTGGCTTTGACGCTATCGAGGGCCTCCATACGTGGTTCCAACACAAAGGACGCCGCGCGGTTGGCTTTGACGTGATCGAGGGCCTCCATACGCGGTTTTACAAAGGCGCCACGTGGTCGACTTTGACGCTATCGAGGGTCTCCACACGTGGTTCCAACACAAAGGACGCCGCGCGGTTGACTTTGACGTGATCGAGGGTCTCCATACGCGGTTTTACAGACAGGCGCCACGCGGTTGACTTTGACGCTATCGAGGGTCTCCATACGTGGCTCCAACATAGAAAGGACGGACGAAGCCTCGTGAGGCACAATCACGAGACTTAGGACAAAGGACGGCTTCTGTTTACAGGTCGGAGAAGGCAGATGGAGCTATACCCCGCACCTCCACCAAATGTGAGCTTTTGACATCAACCAATATTTTATTACCAACCTTTAGATGACATTTTCTACTTTTCGTTTCCTCTCTGAGCAGTATGACACCTGCACAGAGAAGATCCGAGCTGTAGAGAGAGCTGGATGGAGATAGATTGTAGTCACTCTTCTGCATGGGGGTGAAATCAATGCAGGAGAGTGGCGGCCATCTCTCTCTCTTCCGGTTGATGCTGATATACATCTTCTCCATCGGTATTCCGACTAGAGAAGATGTTGTAGCTGCTGAGAATCGTATAGCTCCTGCCCTATGAAACCTCCGGCCTCTGAAGAGAAGTTATTTACATAAACATAGAGACAACGCTACTTCTTGTTACAACACTTTTATTCATTCCTTGTAAGAAGTACAGATACAAGGGTGAATAGTAATATACTAACTGGAAATCCTCAGGCCCATGATTTGGAATGTATCGCAAAAACAGGCAAAGGAAAGAACTGAGGAACAAAGAGGAACATGGTCCTTTTATACCTTGGACCTGTGTACACCTGCGAGGTGTAACCAGGTCCAAGTGACCATGGTCCTTTATGTATCAATCCGCCACTTGGGCATGAGTCAGAAAGGTGAGTCAGAGAGGAGGGAGGGACGGTTGAGAGTTGTTTACCCCCCAGGCTATGGTTTTGGCGGGATCACGATTTACAGGGTGTTACAATATATATATATATGTATATATATATGTATATGTATATATATATATATATGTATATATATATG